>DWIJ01000725.1:0-10311 GCA_018248315.1 Chioides albofasciatus
CGCCGGCAAGCCCGCCCCACGCTCCGCTGCGGCCGAGAACGCCTCGAAACCACTAACTTCATAAAACACCCACCCGATACTAATTAAACTGAAACTCACATTTTCACGATAATTATTATATTACTTTCACAGAGCTGCGGCTTCTAACTAAATCTACTCGCTGTCATGACATCAATACTAGGTATATGCTGTCTTCTCTGTACTGTGTCATAAACAACAATAATATAATTGACGACCCACGCGGTTATCATACGGGCCTGATACGGAATGGGTTCCAGGTTTGATTCCCGGTCACAACGCATATATCCAAATAGATTTGTTTGAGGTCTTTGTGGTGTTTGTGTATCCATCTTTGATTGTCTGTGGCACCTACAACACAGAAATATCTCATCGTGGGGTTATGAGTGTAAAATAACCTTTTAATATACCGCGGTGGACCCTTATTCCAAATCATCGACACTTTCAGAATACCGAGCGTTGTTTCTCCATGTAATACATCAGACAGCATCATAAATCACGGTTTCGAAAACAGAATGGTGCGAAAATCTCCAAATCGATTATGGTTTGGCACGTTAGTTTGATACATACCGAGAATCTGTGCCGTTCTCTTTGGAAATACGTCATTTTATCAGTTCATTAAATACCTTCTTACGTGTACTATATACCAACCTTTCGTCATTAACATGTAGATTTAAAGCAGCAAAAATGGGGGCACATTCGTAGTACACGTGCCCTAATCGGTATTAGTTTCATAGACGCGGTGATCGGAATGAGCCATTTTTTCACAACCAAATGCGGTGAAGTCTAGAAAAACAGCTATCAATCAAGTGTTTTTCTAATTTGCACCATTTGTAAATATACTAACCATACATGTGTAAGCTGTAATGAGTACATAATTATTTATTATAGAACATTAATCGCAAAACGCTTTTCTGGGCATACGCGGCGATAAAATTGGCGTTCGTTGGTTTTTATGACATAGTAGTGAGACATTAAAAATTAGATCATATTAATTATAAAAGGAGATACACAGGCTTTGGTACTTTTTAAACATGCCCTTAATATACTCTTAATATAGGTACTTAAATAGTTAGATACAAAGCAATGATAACCTAGTTATTTAAAATTCGGCTTTTCTATGTAGGGATTCGCGGTTTAAATCGCTGCACCTTTGATTCTTTATATGTAAGGCATCAATTGTCGCTCGCTTTTATCGAAGGAAGCATCATGAGGAAACCTATCCACCTAAAAGTTCTTTAAAAAAGTTCTAAAATACTTAGGTACTGAAGTCTTCCAATACGCACTTGTCCAATGCGGTCGAGTATAACTAAATTTTTTGCTTTGATATAAATCCCGTGCCCAGCAATGGGACTTAAAGGAATTATCGACGTCGTTACACGAGTAAGATATAAACACGATAACTCAGATTACAGTAGCGATTGAATCTGTAGACTACGTCGCGTCATCATAATGGAGACCGCCTAACCGATGTAATAATTGATTGGTCAGAGGTCAAATCGATTGTGGGATGCCCATCTATTGTACAATTTATCTTTAACACGGATTTCAGTATGATTGTTTAGTCTAGTAAATATTTTGGTAACGTCTACCTACCACGTTTATCAGCAGATTTTCTTGTCTATTTCTAACATAACTCGAAAGTGACAGTAGATATAATCTAAAAATCAAATTACATTACAAAAATAAATAGAAGTTCAATAGAAAATATCAAAAAGATATAAAAATCGCAAACATCAAGGGTTTATTAATATTTACACCAACGCCGTCGGTTTCAGATCAATCACAAGACGCTGTGTTTGTTACATTCAAATCAACCGTTTACGCACAAAAGCTAGCATTCTATCACATAATCACAACACCGAATGTTATACAAGCTAGCATTGTTCTACATTTGAAGCGATCCGCGTCACACGATTCGCCGAAGCAACCATTGTGACAGTGTTTGTTGATGCGCGCAAAACCGCTCAAAATCTCGCGAACGGCTCATCAAAACATTGCCGCGGGAAACAAACGTGTTTTCGAAGACTTCGAGCTGAATAAATTGAATTCCATTTTGACTTTTTTTTTGAACGAACGTTTAATGTCGCTTGCAGGAGTTGAGTGGTCATATCGTCATGTAAGAAAAGCGTTATGCCCTCTCCAAGTGTCTCTGCCTCTTACTTTCTTGACAAGACTTGTGGTAGATGTAAAATGACACAAATGGTCACGTTAGGAAAATGCGTTATTTTTCTTTTTATACGAATGTGTGTGCGTGCGAGTGTTGATATTCGTAAACAAGCATCGTACGCGGCCGTTTATATAACTTCAATATTGTTAACGTTATAATGTTGCTAAAGCTTATTTGTCTCTGTTTTGAATAAATTGTCTTATTGCAATTTTACAGTAAAGATTAAAGAATTTCATTCCTCACGGAGGTCTACCACACACTTTCCAACACAACAGCCCTTATGATTTTAATTTCGTGTCGTGAAGTGACTTATTTGAACAAATATGCGGGTGCCCATTCCAATCAAGGGGGTCAGAGATGAGATAGAAATTAGATCTGACCCCGGCTGATCCCGCAACGTAATTGACACCCAACGCTTAGTGTTTGTAAGGCCGCGGGGTTTAATTAATGTGGCAGGCGTCAACTGCTCGTCTGAACTTCAAAGATTTCGAATCCCTAATTTCCATTTATTTGCAAACTACGGCGTTGTTTGAACAGTTTTGTTTTAATGAGATTCGGTTGTCAGTTTGGTTATATCGTTAGTATCAGATTCAAATAGAGTGGCTTGCATATGAAGCGTTTCTTTTTAGTCTACAATTACTCCTTGTTAAGATTTTTTGACACTTTTTAAGTGCCTGAAAGTACCCTAAGTTGTGTACCGTGTACAGTTAGGACACAGTTTATATCTAGGTTGACTTACACCTGTTATTACTAAACAATCTATCCAATGTCTTGTTCACCCAGGATCGACATTTAGAAGTTACTGCAAAATTTAAGAGAATTAATATCGGGCGTCTGACTTCAATACTTTTAATGTTACTTACATTGTTTATTGTCAAAAAATATGAAAAGTACGTCACACGCATACATTATGAGTTTATCTACATTACATAACTGCGCTGTACTGCGCAGTATACAATATACTTATGAATAATAACACAAATTTAGTACAGTTAGTGTCATAAGAGGAGGGGTGACAAATTGGGCGCGACAATCGAGTTAGTTGACCCGAGCTCAATCTCGGTGTCACCGGTCACGTGATGAACAGACACTGCGACACCCACTAGACCAGTGACAATAATGTTTACAATGAAATAAGATTTCTATGTGGCGCAGACGATACATTTATTTCCTAGTCTTGTAGATACTGCGATATTTGACAAAAGTTTTTTTTTAATATAGAAGTGTGAAACCCGCGTTGCACTTTATAGTTAGTCATTGCCGCTCATGGACCACTATGACCTGCTTAATATAGAACAAAGATTTTAGCTAAAGCTGATCACAAATGCGTTAACACTTCTGAAGGCTAAGCTGGTTGCCTCATATGTAAGACAGTCGTCTACAGACCCTTCCATCGAAAAGCAAGATAAGTTTCACGTTCAAAAAATATTCCGTTGAAACTTAAGCACAGAACACATTATTACTATAAAGAAGAAGGTATATTGGTATCATCACAGTTGAAACGTTAAAGAGTTCTACAATCGTACTGGTTTTTCCATATACAATGACTACGTCAGTACAATACTTAATAGATTTCAAATGAACTTTCTGCACTACCTCAGCTCATTACTCAAAGACCACGTGCGTTTTATTAAATAACTATGCCTTTTACATTTTTATGATGTCATTATCGCTTATTGAGTCGTAGATACATTCCTTGTTATCTATGTATATTAATAAAATAAATCTCATACCGGATTAATACACCTCAACCGTTAGACCGATCATTATGGAATTTGAAATATGCAAGTATTTTTTCATGGAGAAGATTTTTATGCAAACCCTTTTATGTTAACTAGTCATATTAGGATCACTTACTTAGCTCGTAACATGTAGTCCATGGATACGTTGTCGCAGATGGCATCTATATACAAAAATATGTCTGTCTATCTGTCTGTATGCCCTTAATGTCTGACATTAATTTGCCATTAAACAAAAAAAATCACAAAAAAATACTCCCAGTGTGAAAATTAGTATATTTCTCGACCCGATAGATGACACTGTATCCAGTAGAAAATTTAAAAGTACATTATTCGTCTTGTGCTGTTGATTCGTATAGTCGTCTAAAAGCCAGTATTATCGCTATTATTCACCTATTGTCCCCCAATATGGGACGGCCGAGCCAGTGGCATTGAATGCATTATTACAGCATAAAGAATCTTAACCAGTTCAAGTGTTGTGAAGTACTTACTCAATACAAACTGCTCTTCAGCCTATTAGAGCGACTTCACGCTGATTTCTCATTTTATGTTCAATGTATCTAAGTATTTTTAATAATTGTTTACTCGTGGTTTTGATCGATCTGTCGATTTGTTTATACGAATCTTAAAACCCCTTTCTCCTCTTTTTGGAAAGCCAAATTTCAAAGTTTATAGTACCTGAAACAATAGTTGTAGGTACTATAAATACTAAGTAGACATAGACATTTTCACAGTACATTATTCTACTGTGAAAATGTCTTGTATATACAAATATTTATACTCGAATTATGTAGAAATTTCACTGCGATTAGTAGTAGCAAACCGTTACAAGTTGTAACGTATTTTGTAAGCCCATGCATACAGACAGCCCCTCGTAGATATTGATGCGGTGTCTAAATTTGATTTTTATTGGGATCAATTCCTCGCCCCCATCACCGCTAAGTAAGTTAGATTGAATATTATGTACATACATTATCATCCGCTTACAATATCGTGCCCGGAGCTGAAACTGACTATTCGTTTCTTTATCTTTACTCAGTTAAAATTTTAAATACTTATAGTTAACACTGTAAATACTCCCTTACAAACCGTTTCTCGGAAACTCGACAATAACCGTGTGAAACTGAGAACGAAAAAGATGATTAAAAAGCGATTAACGCAACGTTAACCATTACTAATATTCAAAGCTTAGAAAGATTATTCACGATAACCCGCTACATAACCAATTTGGACCCTTCGACAACAAAACGGTTATTAAAACGAAATAAAGATGTTTACTGGTACTTAACCCTTGAACCGCCACGAGAGGAATCGGCCCTCGATATGGGGCGTTACTTATTAAAATGTTTTATTCATAGAATTAGATTACGCCTATTAAAACTCAAACAACTTGATCAATGTTATGATTAAAATTCAACAGTGCATGGAGGTATTAAGCGACTAACGATTATAAATTAACGATAATTGTTTATTCAAGCGGCATATTAAATAGTTTATTAGGTGAGCCGTGTACAAGGTAGAGACACGGGTATCATGTAATATGTGGGGCTTAAAACAAACCGCGTTGTAATTATGCGTACAAGTAGTCACGCACAGCGATACAACAGCCGCCCATTACTTGTTGCATGTCGTCCTAAGCCATGCAATGTGCAACACGTTGCTTCTGTAACTGATAGAGCGAGTATTATCGTCTGAGCGGAGTATAAGTGACATCGACACAACCCAGGAAAACTACGTAAACTGATGCGGCTCCATAGCCGCACTTGTTACTATCAAATAGCTGCAGTGTTTGCTGAAGGGTCTGGCGATAAAATAGTCGGTCTAACTCAGTACTTAGCGATACTCGTTAAAAAAAACGCAAAAGTGGCAAACTTATTTTTGAGAGCAATTTCTTTCATAAAAATATAACGTAGAGAGAAGCATTAAAAATTTCTACAATTTAACGCTTCAAGTGACTTCTTCCCAATGAAATGTATGTATAACATTTACAAGTATATGAATAAAATGAAGAGTGACTAACTTCGTTATCGGAATAAAGGTCGTAGCGAACTTTCATTGTTTTAAAACTACTGAAACAAGTGTACATCATTCATTTATTAACAGAAGAAAAAAAAAATTGATATACTGTCGATAAAGACTGCAAGTGCCCTCTGACCCAAGGTTAGCGAACCGTCACGGGCTAGCGGTTTGTGTGGGAACATCCCCACAGCGGGGGTTGGAGGGTGGTAAGTAGGGTACCGGGTACCGGAAACGAGTGTGTCGGATCGCTCCACGCACCTGTGGGAATGTGAAACGCAATTTGTACTGTCAGTTCGTTGATAGCATAATAGAGAGCGTTACCTTGTAACTGCACAACGTTATCGGTTAATTGTTCTTTTTAGTGCAGTGTTTCGGTTCGGATACCGGTTTCTGAAACGACGTGAAACGCGCACAACATAGATACCGCGACTAGGTGAAGGAGTCAAGTGCAAAATTTATCAACCCAATACAAATACGTATAATTACCTCTCTTCCAGACTGTAAAACCATGAACAATAGCTCAATAGACGCAAATTTCTCGACCGTCACGTGACCAAAAGTTCGTACAAAATGAAAAACAGCGAAGAGTGTTTAGACTGAGTGACTGTAAAGAAATAAATCGTGTGATATTTATTATATAGTTAAAGTTTAGTTTTATGTGTGAATAGTATAGACTGATATTGCCCCAAGAACATTGTAAATAGAACCAGTGCTGAAAGATAATAGAGTGCTAAAAGAGAAAAGTATCGGTGGACTTTTTGGTGATATCACGACCTCAAGCCAGCAGCAGTGCATACTGGCGTCGGCGGCCATTGCAGGCATGGGAATCAAAGTCATGATGAAAGCTTTCAATAAGCCAAAAGGTAAGACCTACTTAAGTTCACGTCTCATGTAGAATTAATAAATCGAAGTTTTTACATTTTATTTAATTTTTATTACAATAATTTGTAACACTGTTCACATCTTGTAGAGGTGTGTCTAGGATCAGTAGGATAACATTTATTCTTTAAACTATATTCAGAAAGCAAGGCGGAAACGATCTGGGTTGGTTACTGATTTCCATGAACGGCAGTGGCTTTCACCTGGACTGCAAGCTCAGTTGCTACTTCTTATGTTCCAAACCATAAGTTTAGAAATAAATCTGTACCTATAGTATATTCTAATTTTCATAAACGCAACGATAAGTTATTTACTTTTTTATTTCGCTAAGCAAGTGATTAATGCTACAAACAGTGTGAATAATATTTTAATGCAATAAATAAATCCATTACTGTGTGGATTTTAAAACTTATTTAAATTATTTTTGTTATATTTATGATCATAAGTAAGTCTTCTATTCTTAATGCATGACGCTAGAACTTTAGCAAGAAAATATGCTTTAATAGCGACACCAAGATGTCATGTAATAGAATTTTGAGTACTTTTATCTGTCGGACTGCCTGATGGAGACATGAAGAACACCGTCGTCTATAGACATTTGCGACACTAAATAAGTCGCCACTACACTAAAAATTACAACATATGACAGTTGTAACAATTCTATATCATTTTTCAAGTAATAGGACGATGTCCAAACGTGCAAGGGAATCTTCCGCTGTCAATCATAATTGACTTTAGGCGTCGTTTTAATATCATGCGATTGTACGACAATCGGAAGTTCATCTAAATTTTCCATCTGATGTTTCGAGGTCATTGTCGCTCGTTGTAAAATATTGTAAAACTAGTTCCTGAACACTCATTTAGAACACCAAATTTTAATATTGATACTACTTTAGGTACCAATAATTTGAATAGAATGGTAAGTAAAGTTTAGATCTTCCATTCCAGTCAAACATTAGTACTTGGAAGTATCTATTAAAGAATGATTACGCCTTGTTCAGTATTACTACATGACTTTTGCGAGGCAAAAGTGTACTGATGATGAAAATATATGATATATAAGACATCGGCGTGTATTCGTGCGACTTTCGATTTAAAATAACTGCAGTCTTAATAATCGCATAGTCGCCTTCTATTGCTATAAGGGACGAGGCTTTATTATTGGCGGGTGGATTCGCTTCGAATTCGCAACAGCCAGGTCTATTGTCGGTTGTGTAAAGCGATGTATCATCCTCGGTGACGCAATGCTCTCGGTTTCGCCTGCACTTGTCCTGAATGTGAACGTTCCGTGACCGCAAGAAAAATATGGAAACGCACGCCTCTGATGCGTATCAACGTTCAGAGACACCGCGTGTGTTGCTCGTACACACTTCACTTGTTAATTGCGAAATGTGTGATGATCGCGAAATCTAGCCTTGAAAAAGACTTTTGTGTAGTATTCAGATCTAAAAGAGGAATCTGCTCTAGTCTTTCAAAAGATTTTTCAAAAGACAAAAAATATTCAGAGTCTTTTCTGAATTTCTTTACTTTTAAGTCTACATTTTTATTTATTCTTTCTGTGTTTTACACTCAACATTTTAATACGTGGCAGAATTTGTAGATATAAAACATTTAGGTCTCACACACTTTGAATTATGTAATTATTCTTTGACCATAAAGTATATTTTGCTTTGAATAAAAAAATCAAATTATAAATATAGGAGTTCTGGACCATTTCTTTTTTTCAATAGCTACCACCTAAAGTATTAAAGCTTGTAAATTAACATTTCGAAGGAAAATCTAGCTATCCAATTTCTACTTTAATCAAATTGTAGATGACCCTCGAAGACTACTATGCAAACCATCTTCACAAAGACAATTAACTGCTTTATCCAACTGTTTTGAAACATCGCGTGTCCAGCGAAGCCAACCTCACTCAGCTTAGGGCAACGGTTGTGCAACCACGGGCATCATTACCGCAATTATGATTTACTCTTCGCGCATGCTCTGATGATCTTGAAAGTGAAGACCTTGTAGCGTCATACCTTGATCGCTACAATGTTTGTATACAGTAGCCAAGTACGGTTTATTAGTCACTTGGTGGCAAAGAGATTAGGTAAATATCAAGTGGACATTGACAATTTTCATAGAAAAACTTTCATCCCGCTGGCAACAACGATTGATTGACGGTTCAAATATATTTCTGATGGACTTTTTGGCAATAACTTCATAGATGACACTTTTCCTGCCCTTGTCTGGTCTTTTGCTCCTATATATTTCCATATCTTTACTTTGCATCTCATTGCCGTTGGAAAATCTGACGGAAATTTGGAATCTGATGTAAGTTACAAATAAACTTTGAACACTACTTTTGTCTATTTCGTTTCACCTAAAGTATTTCGAGTAAGCCTTTCCTTCCGTAAATTGAAAAGCATAGAGTTAATAGCTACTCTTTCTCCAAAAAACGTCCAAAAAGTCCCATTTAACGTCCTCCCCTAACCAAAACATACTAAACAAACTTGAACTCGCAGGCAAACAATAGTGTCAACGTTACTCAAGTATTTACGACTCACGCATTCCAAGGGCCATAAAAAGCCGTAACAATTTACGGATATAACAAAGAAGCTAGCATCTAGTACGGGAGCTAATAACGCACCGAGCAGCATCAGTGCGCATGCGCGGGGGCGTCCATTCACGCTGCTGATTGGCCCATCCGGTGCGCGCTCAATGAGATGATGCGCCCGCGCCGCCTCTGTCATTGAGCAAAGGTCTCTCGCCTACATTCGTGATCAGCGCCACAGATCAACGCAAGATTAATACCTCCACTGTATTGTGTATCTATTGCTCTAGGAACAAAACTTTGTTAGCAACACGGAAATGTTCTTATCTTGCTTGGTGTAGGATAATTCAAATGATCGTAAACTTAAAACTGTTTTAATTAAACACGTAACAGCACTAACGTTCTTTGTTGGAACTACCAAAAGCACTTTATATGCTTATGCAAAGCTTTTGTTCGCGTCATTTTCCACGCCAGTGAGTCGAGGACCGTTTGAAAATAACATTTTTACCGCATTATACGCGAACCCTCCTGCATGGTTCAGTGGGAATGGGGGTGTTTTAAACAGACATACAATTTCGGTACTGAATTTAACAAATATAATTTCACACAGTTTAAAGTGTTGAGAATTCATTCTCATTTGGAAAATATTCATGAATGGGATATATGGCACTTTTTCCTTCTCTTACTAGAATTTTGTTTGAAAATAGATTCCCGGTCACAAGGCAACGTTGCCTTGGTCTTTCCCGACCAAATCAGGTTTTTAACTTGGTCAGTTAAAAGCCTGATTCCGTCTTGAGTCTGACTTTTGCCAAATAACTGAGGCACACTTGGTCGGAGCCAACCAAAGTGACCTTGGATTCTGGACTAACTTCACTACATATTATAAAACAAAGTCGCTTTTTTTGTCTGTCCCTATGTTCGCTTAGATCTTTAAAACTACGCAACGG
>DWIJ01000726.1:0-10310 GCA_018248315.1 Chioides albofasciatus
GTCGGCTGTACTATTAGCTAGTGTTTGGTACACTTAACAATCTCGTACTTTAGAAACACTTCACCGCCCCACTATTTAGACGCAAATTACGATCATTAGTATTGAACTTTTGATTTTGATCATCTACTTTTGACGCTGACTGTACCAATGTGTTATTTAATTAACGTATTTTACGTTATTTCGAGGTAACAACAGCTTACGTTTATTATAAACTAGCTGACCCGGCAAATGTTGCTTTGCCATAATGAAAAATAGATGTTGGCCGATTCTCAGACCTACTCAAATTTCATGAAAATCCGTCAAGCCGTTTCGGAGGAGTACGGAAACGAACATTGTGACACGAGAATTTTATTTATTATAAATTAATTTTACCTGTTATCCTTATTGTAATATTTAAACGTGTAGATACATTCTGTGTACGCCGTAATTAACTGATTATGGCTCTCATACTTCCAAAATTCCAAGCATGGGTGCCATAGACACAAATAAATGCGGATCAGAAACACCCAGACCCCGAAAAGTTAATCAAAATCATAATAATCTTTACTAGCTCTAAACGCTAACATTGTTACGTTTACTAAACAACGTACTTAATAACAATCCAATCTATGTTTTCTACAATCCAATTTAAAATTAAGTTAAGTAAGACCAATCAAGTGATACAGAACCGAAGACAAAAACGGCCACTTGATAACTGGCCCGTGACGATTCAATTTGCTTCGAGGAAAAAATTGATGGCATCCGTTAGTTGAGGGTTGTTGCTGAAGACAATAAATTAATCATTAATGCTTCATTACTTATGCATTCAATATGAATTACATATTACCTTATTTTAATATTGTTGCTAACTTTTAATAATTTAATTTATTATACATAAATATTTCTTTTTATAAACGCTCTACCTTTATTCGGAATTGTTACATCTGACATTTGTAACTACCCCTTCATACGTCCCTATTAATAATCGATCCACCCAATGTATCGTCTACCAAAGGACGACAGCAAACCATTTCTTGATGCTAGACAATAACCCTGAAATTGATTTCATTAATAGCTAGACATTTGAAAGCTCCTTCATACGAGACATTGTCAAATTTCAATCACTGGTAGGTAAAAATTGGATATATCGATTTATTATTCAAAGAGGTAACTAGATAAAATACTTTGAACACGAAACAATTTACACAGATCCAAATACGTGTGCAAATTCTAAAACAAAACGCACCTGCAAAACTCGAATCGAAAAACACCAATGGCTGTAATGTCATAACTACGAGCGTCGGCCGGTGCAATCAAGGTGAATGGCAGATGATTACAGTGTTGTGACGTCATCGTGCATAGTTACAATTCTCATCGGAGCGAGCGCCCGACACGGTAACTTCGAATACAGATATTGTTTTTGCTTACATTTAACATGCTCGTATATGCAAAACATTTAGTGAGATGTAAGTATTGACGTATCTATAGTGAGTACAAGCTAAAAAAAGTTCACTAAAAATATCAAATTGCTACTAGCAGCTAATCCTTAGAAGACAATACATGTAGATAAGGCAAAGGTTGCATATTATATACTTAATTAATTACAACTTTTAAGAACCTTCCAATGAGCCAAAAAAAGAAAAACGCAGAAAATGGGATATAAGTGTTTAGCTACAATTGAAATAAATTTGGACTTATAAATGACGCCAGTGAGAAAAATAATGTAAAAGATTTTGGTGAATCAGAAAACACGCAGATATTTATACGGCAAAGAAATAAAGACCATACAGAATGACGGATAAGATGGCAATGAAGAAAATTTCACAGACCTCACACACCCAGACAGAGTAAGAAGAAACGTAATAAAATCATAGTAATGCTTGCATAATTAATTAAGGTAAATTAAGTTTCTCATCATTTTTCGTTGCATCAAAAACGGGATTACAAATAAAATAAAGTAAGAGATACCACATCGAGCATCCGTCAGGAGCGATAAAGATAACCACAATCTGAAGTAGTCGCGAACTACGCAAAGCATCGTTAGCCCGTTACATTTCCCATCGTACCGAGCGACTAGCGAGCCGACATCACATTTGCATACATCTGACACGCTATTACCAACTATTACCAACACGGTAATGGCACGCTGATACGAGTATAATCCGTACCTAAAATGTTGAAATGACTCTCGTATCACTGATTTCAGAAATGGCGAGTATATTATTTTAATGGCGAAACATTATCATGAGAAACTGACGCGTTGCGTTTTCAAATGGAAACTCGTTCTGAGACACTATATCGCTTCGACATCATATTGCGTGGAGAGTTGATATTAGACTGTTTTAATTGAATAATCAATATTGGCTCATTTTTGCTTACCAGATATCGAAGTTTGAGTAAGTTGTTAAATTTTGATCTGATCTGATCTAAATTGTCATATCTGTGGTAAGCAAAAGTTAGCGTAGAACAAACAGCGTAGCGTAGAGTAAACTTTAGTTAGCATAGATTAGTTAAAATTGATTTAGATGACATTAGACAAGTAATGATCAGCAGAGCCATTGCTTTAAAACGAAACTATGAGGAACATAAGTACCTAATGGATAGAATGGGAGGAGAATAAAAAAAAGCACAAAACAAAATCATCGGGCAAGAAATTACGAAATCACTACAACTTAACATATTAACGGTTATATATATCACAGAGACAAAAGGGACGGCACAAAATGAGTAGGGACTGGAATGATAAATAGGAACGGCAAAACGAAGAGGTATCTGAACGCAGACATCTGGGAAGGGGAGGCTGCAAAGGATTTACGTTTAATTCATCTCGAGCTGGACCCCGCTCGTTGGTAAATTAATGCTAGTTGGTATACTCACGTCATAATTACTATCTACAAACACATAATATAGGATCATGTTGTTATGTACAGAGTACCATGTACAATATTCGTTGCATTAAAGAAATGATATTTGAACGAGCTCTATTAAATGACATTAATTCGATTGTACTAAAGTTACAGAAAGACGAACTACTAAATTTAGTGTAGGATATTGATACCTTTATTTTATCATTTCATTTTTTGTAGGATGTCACCTGATTTTTCTTGAATTTATAAAAAAAATTAAGGCTACTATACGTGATTAAGTTGTGGAAGTACTAACGTAGAACTCTAGCGTTTCTATCTATCAAATTGTTTTTTGATAGACTTTTCAAATACCTATACGGCGCTTAATAATTATTCATGATCTCACTCAACTGAATTCGTTGCGTTAAATGGTTTATACTGATAGATTTCAATATCGGTAGAATATTACTGATTAAACAAAGATGGTCGTAGCAACAAACAAAGTGTACCGGGATCATATATTGATACTTATTTCTTTCGTATCAGAAAAACAATAAGGTATACCTATATCTCATTTTTTTTTTGTAGTGAATACTTGATTTTTCTTGAATTTATAAAAAAATAACTCTACTGTAGGTGATTAAGGGATTAAGTTGTGGAAGTACTAACGTAAAACACTAATTGAACAAATATAGCCAAAGCACAAAGTGTACCGTGATCATAAACTTTAATGAAATTGCATTTTATATTGCAAGAGAACACTTCACAGACTTTCACTAAGTAAGCGTTGTTTACTCTTACCATAAATAACTAGGAGACTGGATCTAAAATTATGGCAATAATTCACAAGGAACAAACAAGGACAGAAGGGACAAGGGTCGATATCTGCCGTCGGCAGTGAGGGCCGCTCGTCGGGACGTCGTTTGGGGGAAATTGCGCGCATTGCAAACAATGGAATTGTACTGAGATAAGACATTTTTCGTCTAAAATTATGAGCGAAATGGATAAAGTAAACCGCGCGTGATAATTCTATTCTCATTACTTAAATTACTCCGCTGGTGGTCAAAATTACCATTTTTATAGTGTTGTAGTAGCAAACGACCTTGCTGTCCACCTGATCATAAATTGCTACTGCAGCACGTTAATATTATCAACCCCAAATAAGATTAAGATTTCCACCACAGGTTGGAACAGACGCGTTACCACCCGTGATTACTAAGTTAGAACGCTTCAGGTAAGTATGTCTCCCTTGTAACCTTTACACCATAACGCAGCAGCGCTTAACACTATTGTTGCTAGTCAGCAATAGATATGGAAGTGATGTCTCCGAAATCTGAAGTCGAACTAAAGAGGTTTTTCCAATTTCGTGTGAAATTTAACAAATACGTAGCTTATTCAATAAATTGACAAGTACGACATAAAACACAGTATCTAATTTTTATCAACGCAGGAATAAGGTCATCTCGGCTCGTATATCTCGAATATTGGTTCAGGGCTGCGTTCATAGGCATAATAAATAAACGATCCACCGCCACACCTCCTGTGTTCCCGTAAAAGTGGGCGGATGAGATATAATCAAACCGTAATATGCCTACACTTTTTCACCCCATATTTCCCTCGTGTGACTCATTGTGAGATATGTTCTCATATTACTAATATTAACGGATGTTATATTATACAGACACTTCAACAAACAACTTTATTGCTTTAGGATTGTCTATGGAGTCTTCCTTACGATGAAGACATAATTTTACCACCTACAACTTATAGATCTATGTAAAGAACTCCTATCTCGATAATATAAATTTGCTACCTTATAACTGTATTGAATAAACATGACATCTACAACCACAGTAAACAACATTGCGAGCTCAGTACTAAACAAAGATTTCGTTGCATGGATTCCACCGTTTTGAGAGAACGGCGCGTTGTATTTGCATTAATTAATATCCTCGGGAAATTGTGAAATTTGTTAGCAAATATTAAATTTTAATGTAAATTTACGACTCCGTTCACAACACTTAAGGAATAATGTTCACGCATAAATGCGGGAACAAGAGCTTAATTAATCTGATACGAAAGGCATTGCTAGTAACGTGACATATAACATTAAACGGAATTGTTTAAGATAATCCACGTTCTGCTAGGCGTCAGAGATAGGGAGCCGGACGAGGGTACGGACGGTTCGCAATACGATTCAAAGAGAGGCTTAGGACCGGCTCGCGCAAAGAATGCCGGCGACTGATATTTCGGCCGCTTCAGTGATAGCCTAGCCGTTGAAACTGGGCCTTCTCAATCGAGGGATCCTATATTCAAAACCAATTATCTATTGTTGTTACGTCGAAGGAAATACATCGTAAGGAACCCTACACACTTGCAAATTCTTCAAAAGAAAATCTCAGAGGACTAAAAATTCGCACTTGGCCAGAGCGGTGGACATGGCCTAAAACCTCTCACACCCTGAGAGGCAGTCCATGTCTATCAGTGGTACGGTAATGAGTTGAAGATGATATTTCGATCGAGCTTGAAATTTAGCAGGAATATTGAACCTACGACTCTAAGGTGTACTCACACTCGTCAGGGTTTCACGAGTAAAGCACCAAACCGATCGTTACTAATATTTCATCATTTACACACGCAACGCGACCATTGTGTGCAAATCCGGATAAGCACATCGACCTTAACAGATTTATTCAGACTTGCTGGACGCGAATCGATATTCGTGCAAATATTCGCCACGGTAACGCGGGTCGCGAACTTTTAATATTGTTTTATGGCGAAAGAAGAAACAATTAGGTACGCTTTGTTCATAACGCTTTAAATGATCCCTTTGATGTCGCTCCTTCTGAGAAAATTCGAGGGCGCAAAGAATTTGGAGCCTTTAAACGACTTCCGACGCTTGGAGGCGACGCCACGTGACTTGACACTACAATATCATAAAATCAATTACATATTTGGATTTTATATAGGTATCCTTTATTTCATTTTTATGAATATCTCTGTTTGTTAAAATGGACTTGTCATAATCTTAACATTGAAAATTTATTGTCTTATTCACGAATTATTTTCGGGATCACTGCATACGGTTGCTACGTCATGACTCACGATGCAGATTTTATCGAGACATCTGGATAAAAACTCATAAAGCCTTTTTATATCTCTATTTTAAACCGTTGCCAACCGCTACGCAGTTACTGGCACGATTCATTCTGAACAATCCTAGCATTAATCGCTATGGCTATACCGCCAATAAGAATTGTGAAACTATAACTTTCCGAGTGAAGCGGACTTTCTGAGCGGCGTCAAGTTACGGAGACAAGAACACGTAGCGGTTAGCGGGTACGGCGGGCAGGGGTTCGGGGGTGCGAAGAGGGGTGGGATGTTCAGCGACGTGACATTTTCGCAAACAAGCCACGAGGAGCGAGGCAGGGCGCCGCGAAATTTGCAAGCTCGGCGCCAAACGATATTCGCCGCGACGCACGCCACTTAATACAGGAATTCGATGAATAAATTCGGCGGTCCAGGTTTCACTACGCGCTCGCTTTGAACAGTTTGCGCCACGTTTGGAAAGCCAGCCAGATAGAAGTCATTTGCATATTGCCCCTCGCCTCTATAGTCTAAGATCCGACATAACATCGAGCTTCACCGATCTGTTTAATGGATAAAAATTATTCGATAGGTAATTTAGTTGTTTAAACATGTTAAAAAACATGGGTTGCCTGATATCTGACCAGGCTATAATTAATGAAGAATTGAAAATTGTTTTTTTTTTATTTCACCATTGAGTTTAACGAATAAATTTAACACTAACGGACGGTGAGTACACAGCCTATACTATATGAAAAAGAAGAGTTGCCTATTTTTTTCCTGGCATAACGTTTGGGTTGCCAGGTGTAAATAGGTATTTCGCTCGTAGTTATTTTCACCAATTTGCTTAATTTGCAGCTTAATCTTTAGGCTGTGTACTTACCGTTAGTGTTAAATCTTTTCGTTAAACTTAATGGCGAGATTTAAAAAAATACATATTTTTCAATTTTTAATTAATTATAGCCTGGCCAAGATTTTATCAGGCAACCCATGTTTTTTATCATGTTTAATAAACTAAATTAACTATCGAATATTTTTTATCCATTAAACAGATCGGTGACGGTCGATGTTACATCGGATCCTCTACTATTAAGAGACTAAAGCCAAACATTTAGCGCTATTAAGTAGAGTATAAACTGCATGTACAACACTGCTACACAGTAACGTAGCGGAGAAATTTAATCAAGGCTTTCGTAAATCTCATGAAAATTAAAGGTCTGCAATTTAACCATCTGCAGTTAAATCAACATACGTTATACATTTCTTGCATTCGTGAGTTTAATATTTTTTTAATTGCTCTATTCGTTAACTCCTAACACGTAATGACAAACGAACCATAAATTGTCCAATTATTCCTTTCGCGTCTGTATACAGTGTCGTTGAGCCTGTAGTGACTATAATATGAACGAGGAGTATGTAAAAAACTTGCAAATGGCTTGCAAGGGTGCATAATGGAGGTCCAACGGTAAACTTGATTACGAGCGGGGTAATTAACACAAGGTTCAAGGAGCGACCTCTACGTTATGCATAATTTAGACTCCTTCGCGCTCTCCTACAAAACTTTGCATTTATTGCTCATCATGGCCTTTGAAGATGAGTGTTAAAAGAATTTTTAACCCTCTCTGACATTTTATTCAGGGTCACATTTGGAGGTCTGGAAGCCTTGGAGCTACGAAGAAGCGTAGGCCTCTAATTATCTTTCACATAAAAGGAATGTTTATTTCGTCAAGTCTTTAAAAACTCATGCAAAACGATTTTAACAAAGAATGTAGTAATTGGATAAGTCATTGTCAATAAAATACTAATAATACTGTTTGGAATAAAAATTAAGTTAGATACTTTTTTATCTTTATTGTGGAGACAGTATATCCGCTTGTCCTTGTCAAAAATCCGATCTTGACCGAGACCGAGAAGAAGTACGTGCGGTTTACTTCAGTCTTGGAGAGAATGAAACATAACCAACACGCGGAATGCGCAACAATGACAACAAAAAATCTGAACATTCATGTGCTTAGATTAATTTAGACCCACTCAAATTAGACCTTTCCTTGGTATTTCTTTACGCGACCAAATCTGTAACGACAAAATCCTTGGACAAACTAAAATTACCGATAAACCTCACTCATCTCCTCGAATTAATCACCTCGAATTAACTCATTAAAATGACAACGGCCTTGTAACATCACACTGGGTTAGTTATAAAGATCAACCATACTGCTAGTGGAAGTACAAAGGATCTTTTTACCAGGACCAAACGATATAAGACCTCAGAAGAAGATACTTGGATTCCAAGTCCTCCCGAATTATAGAAATGGCGCAGAATAGGAGAAGTCTACGTACAGTAGGAGTAAATTAAAGTAAAATGACTGAAGTATTTAGCAATTTTACTGTTGATTTCTTGTTCATGTATTTAGATGTATTTATCAAATCTACCTGTAACATATTTACCATATTCCAGGTACACGAGAAGAACCAAGAAGTGCACAAGAACCTGAGAAGGAATAAGCCAGGCATCAAGTTAAATGAAATACAACGACCACCGAGCGACTATCAGGCACCACCTGGCTTCGCTCTGATCCCTGCCATCATGAGAGAAGAGCCGTCGAAGGTTGAACAGGAAGCTAGTAGATTATCCAGGTGAGGATACTTTAACCATAATAATAGTACTGTACAGAAGCAATATTAAAATCTGGAAAAACAATCCGGGCCCCAAACTGAATGGAAACCATTATTATAATGCATCTTACAAAATACATCTTAATTTCACAATTATAGTTGACATTAAGAATACACAAGTAAGTTAAAAACAGCGTCATTTGGATGTGACGGCATTCATTGTTTGTGGTCTCGCTTAAATAGTATTGTAGGGCAAATTACTCAGGTACTGGAACTTAATTCTCCTTTTTTATTTCAATACATAAAGAGTTTTAAAGTTAAAACCTGGTAATAATATACAACAATCACTCAAATGACTTTTAGATGTTTTACGTGGAGGGAATCCTTATTTTAACTGTTGTGATAAATGCGAATGTGGGTTTGCTTGTTTGTTTGTTTGTTACAATTTCACTCCTTAAGTAAATAAGCGTATCATAAAATTTTGTATTCACGTTATCCGGGGTAAAAACAGGACATAGAGTACATATTATCTCAAAAAATAGTACCTTTCTAAGAGATAGATAGAAAAAAAAAAACTTTTAAAGTGCCACTCACCAATCCATGTCATCGACCTCAGACCACGAGCGAAGCCGCGAAAGAGAGCTAGTTTTACGTTTACTTTCGTACTGTCATAAATTTGGCAGCTTAAGAATTTGCTTAATGTACACATGTAACACATAATCCCATTACAGTTCAACACAGGTGCGTAAATTTAATTCGCAACGATATTCCCTCGCCTGCGTCATAATTGCGTCATTCGCCTAACATTGGCAGTTCCTATCGTTGAAATTGTGCCAACATTGTATTATGAATAAACCCTTATTAATAATTCCCTCCAACACTTCGCAACATTATCCAATGACGTGGGAGCTGTTTAACTTTCTAGGCGTGCTTGTTCCTTATCTCGGGGAAAGGCGACGGGGATAATGAGAGGGGTCTATGTACACTGGTTGTTACGTACTGCTAGTCGGAGCCTATTTCACCCAAGTTATGGATTGTATTTTTATCTGCTATATTAATTGTAGTGGATTCAACAATCTTTATAACTATAGCTCGGGAATTTTCATAAGTGGAAAATTGTCTTCTATTATGATTTATGAAGGCCTTATTCACATGACACAATTTTCTTAAATTATATGAGCGAGATAGTGTTATGACAACACAATTTTTGCCAGTGCCCAACTGTTTTTATTGGAGAATTATATAATAATCGAAAGTGTAAAAAGTGTTAATTAGCATTTTGTAGTTTTAAGTATTTGCCTTTTGAAATAAATAGTTGATAATCTTGAAGACATTTTGTAGTACTTATTTATAGAATTTAAGTAGTATGCTAATTATAATATCTTATGAATGTTGGGGCATAGTTTGGTAACTGATTAGAATTTTTGACCAATTGCCGTAATATCCTATTATCGATTTTTTTAAATGTCAAATTTATCCTCTGCGTGGCGTGACACACCTATACATTTTTTTTCATTTTTTTTAAATGATTATTTATAAAAAAAGTTCATGACATTTTTATCTACAAAGATATGATATAGTCTGCATTAAACGTTAATTGAGTCATACTACGTGTTCAGTATTTACGAGCTGGCCGAAATACTAATGTAAAATTATTATTAAGAAAAAATTCAGAATTTAAAATGTTGACGTTTCATTCACAACACACGGAAAACAGACATTCGTAAACTAGCTTCGTCACGGGACGCATATATTATAATATAGTTTATTGTATATTATTTC
>DWIJ01000727.1:0-10306 GCA_018248315.1 Chioides albofasciatus
CTAGACCACCCGACCATGGACTCCGTCAAGCGCCACAAGGCGGCGCTGGCGTCCTATAATGTTACTATTCCGACATACATATATAGTATATCTAGTTTTAAAGACGGAGACTACCAGTAGCCACTATATCTTTTGTTATAATCTTATGAGTTATCCCTATTTATTACCTCACGGCCGCTAATCATTACATACTCACACATTCTATCTTCTACATGAGTATAATAATTGAATACTACGGTAAATACAGGTAATATGGTTATGCAATATTAAGGTAATTGTAATTAACATAACTTGACTTGTCACGTGCGAATACATTAAGCTTCATATAACTATGTACTAAATCTATTTACAAGCGTGTGTATACTGTGTACATATTCCTAGAACTAGATCTTGCGTCGGAACTCGTCTGAATGCGTCTGTCTTTTAGATCTTCTATGATCTTATTAAATGTGTTAACGTTATTAATTTATTAGTCGGTAGTAGAAGCATTTATTTGTATTATAGTAACTTTCCGATTTTGACATTTTTTATAAAAAGTTTGCACCGTCATTTTTGCGAAAAAAATGTGGAATGAACTTTCTCCTGATGTATTCCCAGAGATCTATGATATGGGGCTTTTTAAAAAACGCAGCAAAAGAGATCTCCCCTAGGGCATGGTATATTTGGGACTTCCCTGGTGTTGCAAATCTTCATAGGCGATGGTGGCTACCTTCCACCGAATGCGCCATTTCATTAAGTTTAAATATATAAAAAATAATTAGGTACATATAAGTTATTTCTTATGTCTTCGCCAGGTATTTATTAAATAGTAGGTATTTATAATAGGTCTGACTCAGTATTTTACTTAATGTGTAAGTGTTCCAAGAAATCTCTCAGTGCAATCCATAATGTGTACTGTTTTAATGCTTTATCAATTAAAATTCCCAATATACGAACATACATAGGTAATACGCAGATTTATTATATGCATGTAAAACGTTGATATTTAATATTAGCGTATATGATGTTATCATAACTTGTACAGGGTAACGTCGTACAGCTAATAGAATGTGTTGTCTAAAGTAATAACAATAAACAACAATACAGTTTTGCAATAAATAATAGGTACTATATTTTATGTAAGTATGAACGGTGTGAGGCTCAAAGCAATTTCTTTCGTTGGTTATTACGACAGGACATAAACAACTTCCTTATCTTTAATGGAAACTAACACGAACGCTGCTGTGAGGTAGAAGTAATTAAAATATATGTATTCTCGTTCACTACCAGTTACCAACTACTAGAGTCAACTTCTCAGGAGAACATAAAATAAAAATAAAGGCAATTTTCCGAGTTACACCAGCCCGTTCAGTTTAATTTGTTTCTATTTCATATTTAAACAACTACCCTTTTAATCTGAGCCTATTCTATAATTGTATTGCCTATTTGACGAGTCATTCACGCAATGGTAGACCATTTAATCCTGTATTAATTAAGATAAGATAGCAATTTTTACTATAAAATGTGACACCCATTGAACCGAAAAATCGAAATCCATCGGGAGTTTAATTGATCCGTTTACTGTGCCATCGTCGATCGCAGTCTGATAAGGGTTGGTAATGGTAACGCGCGAAACGTTTTTCCCAAGGTAGCGCAGACGAACCATAAAATTACTTGTGTCAAGCCGTTCTTCCTTATGCGATAACTATCTACATTACAATAGCAATTAATAATGATACATAAAATAAACGATGTAATATGCTACAAACATTATTCTATGTACAAATGAATTTGCACATGGATACCACTTTGCTGACATATGCAGTTGTAACATGTAATACCGTGTCTTTGCAAGACGCATAAAATGACAGAGTAATCTTAATCGGATTGTGGTACACTAGGTATGGCTGCAAATAAGCTTAAGAAACAAAGAAACTATGTACTACTTGTTCGCTTGAAATATGCCAAGGAAGGCGCCAGTCAGTCTCGTTGGTGCAAATATATAAATTCAAAGAAAGACGTATAATTTGTATGTATATGATTAGTAGGCGTTACTGGGTATTTCCAACAGTGAAGCAGTATTCTTACAGTAGAAAACATTGTTGGAGACATTTCACTTTGAATGTGAGTGAAGAACTTACAATCACCTAAAAGGTTTTCTGACGATTGTTTTCCGTGTATTTGTATTTTACATCTTACACAGGCCAAATAGAGCTAGATCTGAGCACACAACCATTAATTGTTTATCGTTTTTGTGACTAAAAACCGACTCACTTTAAAATTAATATTTTCTAAGTATACATAGTGATAGACATATTTATGGGACAAACATTTGCTGCAATAAAATCCATAATTTAAAAATATGTTTAGACAAAACTTTTAATACATTTCTTAGTATAGTAAAAAAGGATACATAAATTATAAAGAAAAACTAAAAAAGCTAGTTTCGTTTTTTTTATTTATCGATAGCCATTGATGTATCGCTTTTTGAGGCTTGGGATAGAACACAATACATATCTTATCTCGTACCTGAAATTTCGCCAACTATTATACTCGGCGCGGCATAGAAATAGGTCGCATAACTTATCCAGCATAAATAGATCTCGGACGAATATAATACATGTATATGATCCCTTTAATACATGTGGTTCATTTAAAATCCACAAGGGAGCAAGATAAGCTGGAGGAAAAATTAAATCTGCAATTCAGCGAGGAAGCGTTGCGGTGTAGCGCCACAAATCTCATTTGATTTGCCGCTCGCTTGCAGCTTGCTTTTATCTACTACATGTTGAAAAATAGAAGCCTTTATTTTGGTTTAACTTTACTCCAAATACATTATCGTGCAAGATATTTTATCGTGCAAGATACTTTGAGCGATGTTGAATTTAATTGGAAAACGTTTTGTAATATTTATTTTCTTCCCCTTTACTTTAAGTTAAATTTTCCATTAGTAGATTCAGAGTAGTTTGCACTTTTGTACTTATTTCGATCCCTGCCTGTGATAACAATTTCCTTTATTACTCATACATTTTATAGTAACTTGTATCAAAACAACTTAATCAAAGTACAATAGAAATTAAGGACCCTCATCTCTGAGCTGGACAACGGCAATCATGATATATGGGAACAGGGTTAAACCAAATCAGAATGACTGACCTTAGTAAAACCGGCATACACAGGTATACAGCGGCAAAGTGATGTCAGTGAGTCGCGAAATTCATTCATGCGGCACGCCCACGCGCAATTTGCACAACATGGCCACATTAAACCCTAATGAGGAAAGAGTGTAGCCGAAACACATCAACCAGTCCCTGCTGGTACTGTCTAGCGGGGTTAGTTAGCTTTGTGAGAAACCACTGGAAAATTGAAAAAAGCTTGGTAAAGATTTTCTCTTGATTGTAAAAAGTTTCTAGTAGACTATAGAGAAAATAGTGACTGTAACACGACGACTACTAATGCCTAAATATACATCAGATGGACTATACTTCCATTGGTAACTATTAATGACTGTTACCCATGGATAAATCCTGGAAATAATTGGGCTCTTGACATAACGTTAGAAGATAACGTTCCTGAAGTTTGCATCTGTTTTATTCGTACTTGTCCATTTTCTTTCCAATTCTCAGGAGCAAAATCAAACCTGCTTGACTATTTAGATGCAAATAAATCCATTGCTCTATTATAAACAACACAGCGTAGCGTCATAAGAAAATCATCAATATCATAATGCTCCTGTTACCTATTACTCAAGTCAATCAGGCTATTTGTCAGAAAGAAATACGTTTGCAATTACTTCAAGAGTCATAAGTGAAATGATTTGTTTCGCTTACGTTGCATATGATTGTATGGCTAAATACAACAATAACTAAACGTAAACTTTTTTGTGTAACCCAGCAGAAGGTTAAGATTGCCTTTGATTTGCCTTCTAAAAAAAAGTAAGAGGCCAATATTTTTCTGACATAATGCGTTTATTGTCTTATCTATAACACGAAAATATTTTTCTAAGTTAATGTTTATTGTCTTATCTAACACTGGCATATCCATTGGCGAATTTAAATCTGGTCGTTGAACTGGTACCAGAGGAGACGGGAACGGAAGTCGGGTGCGTCCAGCTACTGGTCTACACCGCCTCGAGCCGCCCTCTCCGCTGCCGACCGGCCCGATGGATTATAGTTATTTTGGACACTGCCATGATGATAACTCGCAATCTACATTTGTTTCAAAGCTTGTGCTTACAATCTTTGGTCCTCCAAATATTTAATCTTAGGTCTCCGTTAATTACTACATACTCTACAAGTAGCGTAACTTAAATTAATGTAAAAAAATTCAATAATCGCACTTAGTTTATATTTTTGACTGTTTTTTTTAACTGAATCATCTGAATTTTACATATTCTTTTCCTTTATCAAGCGTCTTGACATGATAAATCAACAATTAGAATGCAAACAATCCAACAAAAGCTTCTGTTTTCATAATATGAAAATATTTTCAGTTCCCGGTTCTATTTGTTTTTGTTGCCTACTTATTTTTTATAACAGAGGCACTCGACCTCCTTTCTCTGGGAACCGCATGTGGCTTTGTTACATTGTGAGAGCCGTAATTTGCCTGCAATTAATGTATTAATAGACCAGGTACCCAACCCCCATACTGCATTCTATTGTATATTTTTCATTGTCGTTATTAGAGAACTTTGTGTCAAAGGTACATTTAACATCCTTTTTATGAAAATTGCAAATGAAAATGTATTTCACATGTTATTGGCAGAGCCTAATGTTTTAAATACTATAATGTGCTATTTAAGTGTAGAACGTTGCAAATTTTAATTAAGCTTTTTTGACATTAAGATTTTGTCCCCAAATGTAGTCATCAGCCCGCTCTACTGTATTTCCCTTGTAGTTACGTAATGGGGAAACAATGTAAGTTATGCTTACATAACGTTTAAACAGTTGTTACAGTATCTGGCAGTTTTCAAAATTAATATAAATTAATCTGCCCCAATTAGTAACATCGATCATGATGAGCGTTTTATTATGTTGCCTCGCACAAATCGATTTGGATGCCTGCAGAATCCTAGACAGCTCGTGGCGTGCCTCATTATACCGAAGCGTCCGTTCCCACGGCTCCTGTATTTTATTTCGCGTAAAGTTTTTCTCGTACAATACCTTTGCGACAAGCCGTCAAGTTCATAATTGAATTATGTGGAGCACGGCAATTCTCGCGTGCACTTAACGTCGGTTGATTCACGGCTAGATTTACGTATCGCGAAATACCCTGGATTCCATTTAGCGTGACACCTGACCCTGTTCCACATACTGGATAATCTCCACTCGGCGTGGAAATGGAAGAACTGACAATATAAATGGTTCTGCACGCTATACTGAAGTATGCCGACGTAATATTGCTGATCACGGTAAACGTGTCTCATATAATTGCGGTTTTAGCTGTTACCATCAATATTTATGTATCTCATAATATGTATCATACCTACTCGCGGATTATAAACGTGTTGTAATTTATAGTGACTAACGTTTTCATGTTGATAGCGTTAACGTTTAATTTTAGAGAAACTACTATAATACATATAAATCTAAAAGTTTTACATGTTAAATGTAAATTAAATATAGGCAAAAGGCGTTTTTAAGTATATTTATATTATTTAAAAGTCAAATATCACTTAGGACAAAAGAAAAATAATAAATTGAGGAAGTCACAAAATCCGCGTGCATAAAGAAGAAATTACTCTCTTTGGAATCTTTTTGATAAGGCCTTTAATTTGATACGCATGTGTACATCACAGAGGCTCCAGGTAGAACTCCTGTTTTGTACAAAGATGGTTTCGGACATCCATGGGTGTCCATGGATGGAAAGAGATTCAATCTTACAAAAAGAAATGAGTTGTACATACTCTTGATACTTCCAATATCAGATAAACTTTGTCGTCACTTAAGTTCGAGAAAAAAGGAACCACGATATGAATCGTAGACCACAAATATTTCAAACGCCAACCAGTGGAGTGGTTGAATGATTACAGTATTAAGCACGTCATGCGTAATGGGGTTTCGGTTATTCTGTTTTGTGAGTATGAAAGGAACCTTTCAGGAACTCGCTAAACTAATCTGCTTTGAAGGCTACATTTCAAACCCACTGGGTTCTCAAATTTCACCCAGTTGTGGGTATTCCATTTCGTACGTGTCTTGAATTTAACTCGTTTTAAAAAGCTTCACATGTCGACGTTATATAACGACAAGTACAATTCGTTTCCATTCACTTGTCGAAAGATGTACACTGTATCCAATTTGTTACACGAGACCTAGACACATTTATATTTTCTTATACATCATCCAGAACATTTTGAAGGTGATTTTGTACACCTAATAGCATAGCTATGGTTATTAAATTTGAACGTTTTGCCGAATTATGTTCGATATATGTATGTATCTGCAATAGATATGGAACTTGAAAGACATCTCAATAAATTCGAATATTCCTTTTAGACTTGGATGTTGATGTGAGCTCTTCATGGCAGCTTCAACACGGGAAACCTTATGAAGAAAACTTTCGTTTGGAAGGAACTTTCAAATTATTACGCGCTTCAAATCATAAAGTCATCATGTTAATGATGGGGTTGACCTAGTTAATCGGACTTTAAGTTTGCGTAACTCTATTACATTTATCAATTTCGAGGAAGTCAAATTTTTGGAAAAGGATGAAATGATGAGTGCTCAAGCCAAACTTGTTTAGTTCTATTGATTTGATACACTAACTCTTGGAGACGTGTGCAATTTTTAGAATGTTTCAACGAACTATAAATCTTATCTGCCGGTACATATTCTAATAAACTTCCTTCATCTTCACCTTCGGTCTGTACATGAAAAGCGAGTGAATCAACAGTATCGGCGTAGCAACGGCCGTGACGTTCAATGTTTATATTCGCTCATATTCTGTTTACTCTATAATAATTTCATTGACTGAAATGTTTTACGGAACGCTAGCTCCGTGTAAATTGTACATGTGTATACAACTAGCCTATGCCAGCGACTACGTCTGCGTGGTTGTCAACTTTTGGCACTGCAACTGTTCGAACGTGCGTTCTTCTTGTTGCTTTATAAAGTAACATTTGAACTCTTTTCTTGGTATTACGTATGTATAATACAATTGTGACTTGTCTATCATCAGCATCATCCTCATATTTTTGTCTATAACTTTACGACCTCTAGTATAAATTGATTTAGCATTAGATTGGCATAGCATTAATTACCCAAAATTGATATCTCTTCAAATATGAATATACATGGTTGTTTTTTTTGTATCTCCAACTCTCGTTATCATACCAGGATACTCACCACAAGCCTTTAAACATAAAAACTCGTTATAAACAGTTTATTTTCTGCGCGATAACAGACAAACGACAGCTTTACAATCATACAGATAATATTTAAAGCAGTGTAGAAGATTTCTCTGTCTACGTTATGCGCACGCCCGAACGGCAAACGATCGGCAAATCTTTCCATGCAAGGCAACAGATTTTTCCTTTTGCGTTTGCCGTTGGGGCCTAATTTGATTCAATGTGAGGCTTTTAGACTCTTACTTTCCCTTCATTTGGGTTGTTTTGTATCTGATTTATTTTCGGGCTTCCGAGTTCTCCGTGTCGTATCAAAGAGAATAGAAAAAGTGCGTTATTTCTAAGCTTACACATTTGCCATTCAAGTTATTCGGGAGAATTTTCTGAAACTGTACAAAAGTTCCATTTATTACGCAATAGAACGTAATAAACGAAACTTGAGGTGGGAAAATTAAGAAAAAGTTTATTTACCTGTAGATTGATCCCCACACAGTGAAAGGTTCTTCTATAGTCTGGATGTATAATCAGCTTGTTTTGTAAAAAACACATTGTATTTCTTAAAAGTCCTATAAAGTTCAAATTATTTCTACTCTCGCTATAAAAACTCAAAACAGCGTGCAATTTTAACGATATCACGTTTCAGATACTACACAACATATTTTATTTAAAACAATTTTCGTTGAAAGTATTGTTTAAGTTCCACGTCAAGACGGGTAGAACACAGCAAAATGGCTGTGACATGCGGACGGTTAGATGGGATGAAATTATAGATTCCATTTCTATCATTTAGGTACGGAAGCCTTAAAAATGTTCTGAGCTCTCGCAATCGTTTGAAAATCATATTATATGATCGATAATCGAAATAGTTATAGTCACCGCTATTCAATTTGAGTCTGTTGTTGAAACAACCTTCCCTTACTAGAATACCGTTCCTCTACTCTGCAAGGCAAATCTAATATAGGAAATTGACTCGCCTCGGTGGTTTATTCACTCTGACCTCGCCGGGACTTGGATCGAGGTGAGGTAAAACTATTATCCCCCGTTTGATTGCGTTAACCTATGAACAGGTTCAGTGGAGAAACTTCGTGTTGTCATAAGTATTAGCTCTGAAACTTTGATAGCATTCCGAGAAGCTCCTTTATGAATATGCTTTCGACTTGGTATTTGCTAATCGTTATTACATATGGAAAGATTCAAAATTCAGTTTTTGTCTAAGGTTAGCTACAGGTGCGTTGCTACCCCTGAGGGCTAAGTTGGAACGCCTCTTATAAGTATGTCTCCTTTATCACACCATTCAAAGCGGAACACAGCAGCGCTTAACACTGCTGTTATTAGAATGAATTTAGTATGGAAATGATGTCTCTGGCTTCGAAATTATGTATGTGTATGTATGTAAAATGTATGTTTTCACATCCTTTGTTACTTTATTTTCAATTCCAAATTGGCCAGCTATATTTTATGACTCGCACTCTAGGTTCTGTCACAAATTACTTGATAAATGGAGCGGAACTTGATATATAGTGAATTGGTGTGGAGACTGCAGAGCTTACACTCCACTGTATCTTCTATGAAGCGGTTTGAGGCGGCGCTCCTTAACCTAGAAATCATCACAAGTGTTATTAAAAATATCAGATTCATTAATATTTCCACGAACAAAATGCATGCAATAACTTAAACTAAAAATCCAGCAAATTTATTTTCCGTTTTAACTTCGATTCACTAAAATTCGAATTCAACAAAAACGTATTTTAAAAGCAATTACTTCCCTAAAAACGAATAGCTTTGCTAAATAAATTGAAAGGCACTTGATTACTACAATTCTAAAGAAACTAATTTAAAAAGGATCGTCGCGAGCTACTTCAATTCAATTTAAAGTCCGGAAAAACTGCTGGCTATCTTTAAACTATCTCACGTAATAACATCATTAATCTCTTTGATGACAACACGGTCGAGGTCCAAAACTAAATGGTCTTTATAATACTGGAGATTGGTTCAGGGTATGTTTAGCGCACCTGAAACGCAAAGGCTATCTCTAAGCCCGCTCTAGACTCTATTGGCCATTTGAAGAAATAAACCTCCAGCTTAACGACGCACTCAAGTAAATAAATTTGATTTATGCGGCTATTTTGGCTCCAAACATGTACGACGAGGGGTAGTCTAATCTCTCAATATAGAACTACTTTTACAACTTTAACTCTCCAGAGCGTCTCTTCAAACATAAGGTGTTTTGGCAATCATGGTTCCAACTACCTATAGCGAATACAAATTTCTTTATCTTTCCTTCATCCTTCTTTTTCCGCATTATGATTGAGCGTTTATTGTTCTTGTTATAACTTCTGACTACATATGGATTTGGACTTCAAAGTTGCTTTTCCTTCATCAGTACCCATTGACCTATTAACACACGGTGCCCTACGTTTTGGCACAAGTTTCTTGTCAAATAAATGCAGGTGCTCAACTTGTGCGAGATAATTCAAGTGAATTGATCGTTGGCTATTTTTATAAAACTATGTATGTTTGAACTGAAAATAACATTATATTATTAAACGGTGTAATCCGATTTACGCTTGTAATCGTTTGTTCCTGGTGACATGTTTTCTTATTAGAAACAACTTCTTGCTTTTTCAATTATATTTTTATTTTATTTACTAGCACGTATAAATTAAAAAACTATAGCTATCTTAAACGTTAATAATTTTAATTACTTTTAAAATTACCCAATATCTTACAAGCAAAGTCACCGAGAGTCAATTTAAAAATAATTTATTAAGGTCTAAAATATCGTTTGCTTGTGTGAATAAATATTGTGTATGAAATTATTAAAATTTTTTTAATGTCGATTTTAAAAATTTCAAAATTCTTGCACGGGTATCGGCTTTGGGCCTTTTTTCCAAAAATAAAAACAATAGTCTATACATGTAATAAAATAATTAATATTTGTTATGGTATATAGTAAAGAGAAAGCAAGCCTGTAATATATTTGAT
>DWIJ01000728.1:0-10306 GCA_018248315.1 Chioides albofasciatus
TTTTATTCTAAGAAGATCCATACCTAGCACTAGGACAGCATAGGCTTGATGATGATAATATTAAATATAAAATCTACGTATTAGGTACCTAATCATATTAAGATCAGTTAAGTGTGCGGTAATCCTCGAAAGATTGGCCAGTTTTAAGCAGAGATGTTCAAATGGTTCTAAAAAAACATTTAAATACAAAATATAAAATACTTTACAGATTTTTTACAAGAACTTACTAATTTTTGCAAGCATAAATATCAAACATTATAGGACATTGACATTTAGATACAAGTACATTGCAGTAATTATAACTAGGCTGGGATATATTATGACAGTAACGACGAAGCAATGTATATTGTTCTTGTGGACATTTTTCTTTTCTTTGATCAAAACAGTGTAATACATATTACATTTACTGTGTAATGGAAGTGAAGTAAAATTACTCTGAATTACTCGCGTTTGTATCTGCAAGTTCCCGTCCTAGTTCCTAATAGCTCAAAGCTAACTAGTACTCCAAGTTAGCATCTAGCTAGTTAGAAGATGACTCTTGTCAATCTAGACGCACGAAGTGCGTCCACACCAAATTCCAGCCTTTCAGCCAAACGTTAAGATTATGCAAATTATCAATATAACTTAATCAAATGTGCATATAATAATAATATTTGGGCGCTGATAAAATATTACCTTATTAAACCCATAAGCACTTATGTAAGGTTCATCTGTGGGATGCGGTGGTTCTCTATACAGCCTCCTTATCTGTGGCGCCAACAGTTTCGGGGCAGGAGGCACGTAAGCTTTGCCACAAGAGTGATTGATTCTGGATACAATCATACCCACGATGATTGTTATAGTAGCTCCTGCTAATGTGTACCACATGTATGATACGTGCAATATCGGATTTAGTTCCGCACTGAAAAAAAATCTTAATGAATAACACTAATAACACGTAATTAACATTTGTGGTCCCAATACTGAACAACGATCCTACAGAATTAGAAAGTTGCAAGAAAAAAACAAACGTGAGCTGATCGAATTTTACCTTTTACCTTTGAGGATATTATGAAGAATCAATTCTATCTAAGTAAATTCTAGATTCAATCAAAACACTTGACTAACATCAATAGTGGAACCAGCATTAAAAGTACTGCCACATAAAAAGTTTGTTTCATTTCGCGCTGGTGTCAGATCAACATGGTCCATTTCTCAAGAAATAGAGATTGGGCAGGAAAATTACAATCGCATTACCTTGAAGCGACCGTATCAGTATCTGAGTCAAGATACGTGAAGTTATATTTGCATCCGTTGATGGATAGGGACTTATGTGGGTGTACTATCTGACCCCGGGCTATGGCCAGCTGAGCTGTAAGGCACCACACTGACATCACGACCAATCCCGTGACACCTCCTATTAAAGCTCCCTGGAAAAAAAAATTGCGCCAATTTTATCTTTATAACCCCGACAAACTTGACATTCGATATACTCGTAGAAGTGCAAATATAATGTATTATATGTAAGCAGAAATTGCGATATAAATAATGATCAAGCAGTTAACAGCCATAAAAAATTCAACATACACGTTACTAAGCCTTACCAAAAGCCGATCACAAGTGTGTTAAAGAAATTAAAAGTTTACCATTATTGTGGACAAAGTTGAAACAACCTATGTAAATTTTTGCATATTTATTTTGTTATTCCATAACATAGTGTTTAATATTAGTAGGGCAGATAATTCTAACCATCCATTCTTATCTTAAACTATAAATGCACCAGTTTTATTTGCAAGTTTGTCTTTATGAGTAGATAACACTCACGCTACAGTATTCTTTAATAAAACTATAGGTGTACAGCTATAAGTGTTCACTATTATTCATTAAAATCTTTATAATTTGTATTTACCGTGGCGTCTATCCAGGGCATCAGTATTCCCATGGAGAACACTCCGAGTTGAGGACCCATCGTCATAGCTTCCAGTGTCATTGTTAGCTGCAATATCGTACCCATTTTTTCTACTACGAACACTAAGCCTATAAAAAGGTATTTTAAATTATACATATGCCGACAACATTAAGATAAGAGCAGTAGGTACACTTTTAAGTACTAACATTTTCAATTTTCTACCTACCTAAACAAAGTACTCCAAGTAAAATAACAACGCCCTTCAGAAGCCAACCAGTTTGCCTGTCAGTTAACTGCCTCTTGTAAAAAGGCTTATAGAAGTCTTCAAGCACGACTGCCGACATTGAATTAAGACTCGTTGACAATGAGCTGGAAAATGATATAAATACATAAATAAAAAACTCTAAAACATTTCTGCAAAAGTATTGCTGTCATACATTGGCGTATCTAAGCTACCCTTCTTAAAGACCGGCGTGATGCCATTTGATTTCATTCTCGATCAAGCAATTGACGGACCAACAAATTTGTATACGTTTTAATCCATAACGTGAGCATCTAACGAAGTGCTGTTTAAAAAGAATACGAAAAACAAAATGAAGTCACTAAAAAAACTTGTTTTAATTTTTTTATGAACTTAGAGTTATAATAATATTATGCATGTTACCTTAAGGCTGCACTGAAGATACCGGCAACGAAGACGCCGGGTAGCCCGGGTATATCGCCGAGAACATCCATCACCAAAAGAGGTAATAATTGATCTTTAGCTTTCGCCAACTGAAATTTAAATATACGAAAGTCATACTCTTGACGAGACATCATATTTTGTATAGTTATTTATCTTAATTTACCAATTTTCTCAAAAATTCTTAAACTTTTAGCTTTATCTTAGACATTTCTCAACCAGTAAATAAAAAATCTAACTGCATCTAGAAAATAATATATTCCGAAATTTATGTAATAAGTGTATTTTTACGATACGATAATATGTATCAAGGACGCTATAATTTTAAGTATTTTATTAATGTAATTAAATCGGTTACCTTGGTCTGCAAAGGATCACAGTCATGGAAGCGAGCGTAAATCAAAAGTCCACAGTACAAACAAAAGCAATACAGAACTGATATTCCGATACAGAAAAGGAGAACTGCCCTGAAACAAAATTAACTTATCTAAGGTACTGTTTTCTTTTAACATTGAGATTATTGAGTTACCCTTAAAATGTAAATTCACTTTTTCCATGGTAAAAAACTTGCTACAATTGATTGACGATTATCCATCGATACACAAACATTTTGACCACATCAAGCACCATCGACCACGATTAGTTCCAAGTAACATCAAGTGCCAAGTGTTTTACCAACAATTTACTTTGCTTTGGCTAGCAACTTAGCAATGCTCATTTCAAAATGGTTAAACTTAACTAAAAATCTTCTAAGGTTCAAAAGTATCTAATCATCGGCCATCTACCCATTCAACAATCAGCCATAGAACTAATGCTTCTCCTAAACATATATTTTTGACACGAAACCATCTTAGCCGACCCTAGTCAATTAAATTGCCACACCACACCTGATAATTTGATCAATTAATAATTTAAAAAATCAGTTTCTCACCATTTAGCACCACGCAACGTAGGCAGAGCAAGATATCGCTGGACCATGGTCTGATTTACGGAGTTCGCCTGCAACCAGTAGATAAGGCCACCTATCACCAGATTCCATATTGTGTGTCGCGCAGTAGGATTCGGATCCCAACTGGAAACATTAATATAATTGACTGAAATGAATTTCAAAATGTTTCATCATATCATAACTGCAGCCGCTAATCGCTATGACTAGAAAGTTCTAAATATATTTTAATCAGACCTGATATTTACCAAACTTGTTGAAGATTCTTTTGAAAAATGACGCCAACGACAAGAGAGCTGTAGGATTGCGTTCAATCAATATTAGGAGTGTAATAAAGATACTCAATACTGAAAAAAATAACTTTCACATTCCTATAGCTATTAGATATAATGTATGCTATGGAACTTAACAATGTTTTATAGGCAACTGTCATAAAGCCCAATTAACTGAACAGGCCGAGTTCGTTCGTTTGTTCCAACTTAGATGTTTAAATCATCTTTCCCGTAGCAGACATTTATTTAATAACATAATAGCATACATACTTCGGAGCTTCGATCCTGCCGCTGTCCATGTTCCGTCGCCAGACCGCACTGAAGCCGCCCACGTCGATGGTACCCTTGACGGCCACCAGCGCCATCGCACCAAACATCGCAGTTATTTGGATCACATCTGTCCACACCACTGCTTGGAGACCACCCTTGTAAACAGACATAATTCATTTCTTAATGAATACGTCTTTTAAAAATATGAGGAGAAAATCTTGTAATAAAATTATTTGTATTCCCATTTATTTTATTCATCCTACAGGTAAACAAAGTGTTGGCTTTCAGAGATGTGCAGGCATATTCATTTGTACAGTAATAGCAACACATAATATTTTTTTATCTATGTGATGCATTCCGGATATAACCATAAGAAATTTGTTTGATGTTCCCTACGATGATGTCAATGAAATGACTACTACCTAAGCTAATTTGCATCTCCATTATATGAAAAGATTCCTTCAATAAAAATTATGCAACCCGTTGAATTACCGAGACTCCCTGGCCTACTTCGTTTGAGAGCGGATCAATTTCAATTACGGATCAATTTTATCTTTGGGTCAAAATCCAGACGCACGGCTGTGCGTCCGCCAAGTTCGGAAATACACACAATTCCTGGGATGCACACGCATTGTTTCAGTGTGTTATCCATAATTATGGTCATAAGTTCGTTATTGTTGTACTTAGATCATACTTACAGCACTTGTGTAGAAAATGCAAACCAAACAGACAATTGGCGTAATGATATGTATATCCACTCCGGTCACTGAAATGACAAAGTAATTATAATTACATAAAAAAATAAATAATTAAAGACCCTTAAAATTTTATCAAAGTATTAACGTACTCAGAAAATTTTAAATAATTGCATTAAATGTATGAAATTAAGTAAGCGTGAAATTATGATAATTTAATTTTCTTATGGCTTTAATTTATTTTACCTTGATTAAAGGCCAGTGCTGGTACGTAAATAACAATCGGCAACCACCCTATCTGTATGAAAGAAACGTTTTATGAAATATTTATCTTACATTTTTTTCCTGTAATAATATGTACAAATACAAAAAATACAAAATGCCAACTATGCCGATAATTTATACCATTTACTAGTGAATTACTGATAGTAAAAATACTATGTAACTATACGCATATATGTTAACTGTAACTTGCGTATAGTTACATAGTATTTTACTTAGCACTTTGCTAGAATGCTTCACCGACTAACACAACTTTTTCTACTTCTGGCTATGAATAATCTAGACGTACCGTAGTGCGTCTACCACATTTAGGAAATGCACGCAATTTGTAAAATGTCTGAGGTCTAAGTTGTAACGCCTCGTACAAATCTCTTAACATTTTTACACGCTCAGACTTTACAATCGTCATTTTGATGAGTTGTGAAGTCAAGTAATGGAAGCGTTATCCCTTACTAGACAATCTAGACATATAGGTACCTAATTTAACTTATTAAAGATACAGATGGGTCGCACAAACAATCTTATATTTTTTTTTGTAACTAGGTACCTATACCTACATTAATAAATAGAGATGCGAAAATGAGTCGGTATAAACTCACCAATGTAAATGCGAATAGAATCGATCCAAACAATCTAACCCTGTTATCGAATCTCATTGATAAGTACTGAAAAGAAACACAAAATATACTTAATACCAGTGTAATCAGTAAATCTTAAGTTTTTTGTAATGTAGGAATAGTAAGCAAACATGCAGTCCACCCGTTGGTAGACTTTACCACATATGGACATCTGTAAACATCCCCAGATAAAAGTCCTACCCAAAGTAGACCACAGGTGCATTACAACTATTGTACTACTAAGTGCTGCAAAGTTGGAATGCCTCGTTTAAATATATGTTCCTTCTCTCATCTACCAAACCAGTACATAGCAGCACTTAAAACGCCTATTATGAGGCAGAAAAAAAACGTAGAGATGGTGCCTCCGGAAAAGAACGCGTAAGGTTTCTATCACCAAAAAATAAGTATAAACTAACTAAAAAGCATACAAGTGTATAATATTTTATGCTAGGTACATATTTTTAATTTAATTATGAAGCATGTAGCAAGGATTGAAAAACAAATTACACGAAATTGTATAATTACCTCGTAATTAGACGTGATCTTAAGTTCATGGAAAACGGGCAGGTAGACCTGAGTCATCACGATCGACATGAGGAATATACCGATTATTATAAAGCCGTATTGCGTTCCGTGCATATACACCTCTGTGGGCGAACCGAGTAATGTTATCCCTGAAACAAAACTTAAACGAGACGAACTTTTTTATAATAGAAGGAGTAAATTAGCATGCACTCTGCCGGCAATAAAATGGCGATTCTTCTGCTATTGCCAGTCCATGGGCAACTATGACTACTTTCCATCAAGTAGTCCGTCTGCCTCATAGTTTAGGTAACTATAAAAAATAAGCTAATCCGATCCCAAAGGGTTGCCACTCCCAAGGACCGGGATACTCGTCCTATAACTATGTGAGTCAGCCGGAATCCACAATCTTTTATCGAAACGCAAGAACTGCTTTTCGCTACAATTACGTACGGCGCTGGCACCTCCTCACCATACGTAAGAACCATACGGTTACGGTTACTTACATACGGGTTATCTTTCAAGAAAACTCTGCCACTGACTAACTGATAACGATTAACTTACAGATACGACTGGTTTTAGTGGCGTGAAATTTTCTTCAGGAGCATTAAAGCAGCTTTAGTTAATTTATTTCGTTAGGAAACCAAATAGAGGATGAAGGTTTGCAATTCTGTACACACTGCTTTACCTAGCGTACACGATAAGAACAAATTGACTATGTATTTACGACAGGCATAATGATGAAACATTAACTAAATTAATCGCAGCCGTGATAATATCTGTAATATGGATAAAACTCCAGTTAGTACCTTTAATTAAGTATATTCAACTGAAATGTGTTTTCATCACATTCGACTTATTCTACTTGTCGTATTCGTCAAAAAACTAGCAGACTTTTAAATAGTCATTTTACTTATAACTACGTTATACTTTTTACCTTTTATGTTACACTTCGTTGACAATCTCGGCTAATTTACTGACCTTGCCACAAGGGACATCGAAACCGGAACAACTTTCATGTTCCTACCGCCGAGGAGGTAATCATTCTGGGTAGTCTGTTTCTTCATGAAGCCCCAGTACACCCCGACAAGAGCACTAATGGCCAACATAAACACGAACACCACATAATCCACCCATGAGAACGTTTGCAACTGATATGGAATATCGTTAACTTCACCACCAATTTCCCCCATTGCTACGAGTGTCTGATAGCAGGTGTCATGTAGATATGACCTAGGAGGGCACCTATGTTCGAATGACTCGTGAGGCCACCGAGATGTAAGCTCAATCTGTTACAATGAAACAATTACGATAACTCGCAATTTAAAACAGGATGTTGCGAGATCCCCTCAATACCAACCAGGAGCGAACCGGGAACCGACTAATACCTACTTAAAATCCTAATACCTTACGACAACTATTTAAACAAGCCGTTATGAAAAGAACGAGATTTATTAAAAGAAGACAAAAGTACAGAATTTCCAGGAAAAATCGCAATGAAGCTAGCTAGGTATTCTGTGTATTTACAAATCACTTCGTAGCATTTGCATAGTAACTACAGTACGGCACCAACGTGTGGAATTGTACTTAAATTACCATTAAACTAAATTGTCCTGACACGAGTTACGGACTCAATTGCTCCTACATTATAGACCTGATGCAGACGCAAGCCACTACCGCATTGTGGCCATAGAACACTCAGTACCCTGACGTGATGATCGGTGATTGTGCCGCAACAGTTTAAGTATACTCGTATAAAGTTCCCTGTCTGGAAATCGTTAATTTAGAGCAGAGAATTTAATTTCCTGATTTAATATGTTGTTCGGCGAAAAATAAAATTATGCATATCATATGTATTATAGGTACATTACTTATTAAGCAATCGATAGTCTACATTTTAAGCCGTATTTATATGTAAACCTTCATATCTCTTATATTGAAGAAAGGGATCCCCTATAAATCAGTAATGCCCATTGTCACATTTATAGGGGAATTGTCAATAGATGTGCATTTTGTTACGTGCCCACCACCTGGATTTTATGGCTACTACGCACTGCGGCGTTCACGTGCATAGAGTTAGTGATGTTATTGCTGACACCATTTGTATATTTTAATACTTAAACCTAACGATGAGGCAGACGGGCTACTTGAGGTAAATAGTCATCGTCGCCCATGAACATCTGCAACACTGGAGGAGCCGTCAATACTTACAATTATACAGCATCGGCTTTGCAGGAAAGCTCTTTTTGTAGCTATTTTGTACAACCCCATGTCATAGAACTCATACATTAGGATAAAGTTCATTCCACAGATGCACGATCCCGGTAAGAAATAAAAGAAGTTCGACGCCGTCAAATGGTGGTACCATTTTACTTTACTTGATTTATGCAGTATAAAAGAAATCATTCACAATTAGTTACAAAATGTGCGTGTCCGGCCGTGTAACAGGATGATTCATAGATAACAAATAACGAATACCTATTTCAAGATCCATCCGTACTTTACATAAAAGTAAACGATTAATTGGTGCGATAAGCCAAGGAAGGATTGAGACACATAATGTTGCCAGAACTGATAATCGCAACTTTACGTTCTAATTTTCAATTTAAATAAGTATGACCTATTTTTTATTCTAATGTATTGGCTTATTAAATATAGATATTAAATTTAATAAGATACGATTTCGTACTATTTTTAGGTTCGAGTCCGGAGGTTCAAATTTAAAGCCCAAGTGCATACCCGGTTTGAACCATCATAAGGAAACCTATACGCTCTTTAAATCTCAGTCACCACCACTTTCACTTTGACAAAAAAATCCTCGTAGCGAAGACAATTTACTTCCAATATTACTGTTTCTTATCTGCAACTATTAGCAACGTTTCATTTTATCAATTTTCCGCAAAGTATCCAGTAATTACAGAGCCAATCGTCAGACAGTGAGTGACAACCGGGTCGACAAGTGGCCGAACGTGCGGAATTCGGAACTACTTTAATGCGAAATTGATTACTAAAATAAGGTTAAAATGTAGTTGTATATTTTACGTTAACATTTCTTAAAACATACTTACATATATCACAAAAGTAAAGATACTAATACGCAGACTGCAGGTAGTAGACGTTATATTTTGTGCTAAAGCTTTCAAAAAGCAAATTGAAGTATTTTTATTGATACTAATCGGTCTTTAATTATAATGAATACCCACAAATAGAATGCAAGAGTTTGCCTGAAATTATTTCTATAGCCTTTTTAACTTATTTTCAAGATAAAAAAGTACTTTTGTTTGTTTTCAAGTTAAACTAAAAACTAGGAAGTTAATAAAGCCCTTAAGAATTAGCTTTGTAGTATCATTAGCTACTTTTTATTCCATGATAACAATAAATTATAGTAATGTAATCTCTGCCTCACTTTACAATTTAAAACAAAACCACAATAATTTTATTTTAACTCTAAAAGTTATAACACTTTCTCTACCACATCATAGTAGTAGAAGAAATATATAGATAAAAGAATATCTGCGAAATATCATAACTATAACAAAGACTTCAGGTACTCCAAAAAACACCTTGTGTATGTAAGGTTGAATTCTTTCTCTATACCAAATGTTGCATGGGATAAAACCACGTTTTGAACGATGCAACTCTGGTATTAGTATATGTATGTCTGCTGATTGCACAAATAAAAGTAATAGTTTGTACGTATTCATTTGTATTATTTTTGTATAAACATATTTCGATGCAAGGCGGTGTCATTACCATATAAATTACACCAATTTAATCGACATATGGTGTTCTTCCGCATTGTATCAGACGAGTCTAATGTGTTTTAACATTTACGAAATAATAAATAAAGTAAGGACAAGGACATATCTACAAGAGCTTTAATTGAAGATTGATTATTTACAAAATGTACTAAGTTACCAGTATAAATATTAACTACCTAGTAATACAAGTGTAAAGGTACGTATAACTGAAGATTGTCATGATTATGAGTATTCTAGGAAATATGGTAAGAAAGACATACTTATCTGAGGCGTTCCAACTTAGTATTGAAGGCGTTAGAACCCTCTGTGGTTCGACTCCGGCGGCACCACCGCCACACCTATTTCTGCCTTACAAAGTGTTACGCGCTGCT
>DWIJ01000729.1:0-10305 GCA_018248315.1 Chioides albofasciatus
AGTGATAAGAAATAACAAAAAATAAAATGACTTCTATGTTTAAATATTTGTTTAGTACATAGTTCTGAAGTCGGCGCTCATTATATTTCGTTGAATCACAATATAAACAGTGTGATCAATATTAGTATATGAATGTACGCGTCGAATAGATAACCTGTCTACTTTTGAAAAGCCGATAAAAATCAAACTAATTCTTCAACGAAGTAACAACATGTAAACCCGCTCAAAATAAAACTCAAACTCATTTTTTTCCTTTTATATGCTAACTTATAAAATCTTACCAGCTTGTGATTACATAAATGTTACTTATTATTATACAAATATAATCGTATCATCATAAAAATAACACAAAATTATTAATTAAAATATGTTACCTACAGTGAAATCCATAGTTGGTTTTCTGTGGAGATTTCAACCCATTACTGGCTCACTGCTGGGCACGGGTCTCCTCTTAGAATAAGAAGGATTAGGCCATAGTCCATCGCGCTGGCCAAGTGCATGATGGTAGACTTCACATATTTCGGGTATGCAGGTGGGTGATTCTTCAAGGTCACGGAAAAAACTGTTCCATCTGGCAAATTAATTATTATTACAACCATTAAAAAAAATGTTATTATTTTTCTGACGTCTTACCCCTAATTTACCTAGCCCCAAACAAAAGATATATTTTTAATGTATATTTATCTAAAAAAATACAAATATTCACTCCAAACGTCATTAACTTGTGTGTCCAATTCATCATGTGTTGGTTACTTGACTTCGTAAAATATTCAACAATAATGAATCTACGGTGTTTTCAGTACGAAGGACTAGTTAAAGTACCATTCTTTATAGATTTTAACAATTTATAGTGTCAACTTACTTCTAAAGTAATAAAATTATTCCTCCTATATGTGTTTTAATTCACTACGATCCTTTTTGGACAAGTTATGACATGATTAACAGAATTTGTCATTATAGCTAACATCATTATGCTGAAAATATGTGTTGAAGATAATGACAGGTGGATTAGAATAATGATTTTTCCTTTCTAACAATGATGAAGGTACACGGATATCCTCCGTGTATGACTTACGGTCTACCTCCGAGTTTCCATAATCTGCATCCGCCAAGCCAACGACATCCAGACCAGACTTTCCAAATACTAGCCGGTATTAGCCTAATTAATACTAGCAACCAATGAGGCTGCTGTATTCACAGTTTTCTGATTTCTTCTCACCTCTCGTAAGCTTGAGACTGAGATCCATTGGTGTACCTATCGTGTTGCAATCTGACATTTTGAATCGCTTCAAAACACTTGCAATGTAGTCCGATTGGTCATGAGTGATCTTGCCTTTCTCTCTTGAGACTCTCATTCCCATGAACTCGTGAACAGTACCCAAATCTCTCATCTCGAATTCCTTCATCAGGTCAAGATGTAAATATATTTTATTTACATTCTATATTCTTTTATTTATCGTCCACGTACAGTGCAAGCAAAGTCAGCTTCCCTTGTTGGTTTCTAAAACACACACACGCAACCGCAGATAACCGCAGAGTTTCGAAAATTCATTTTCTCTGTAAGAATTCTGTTTATCTTATCATACCAAAACCTGGCAGCTTGCTTAAGGCCCAAAGATAGATTTGTTTAACTAATAAACGTAGTCTTCCCTCCCCTTTAAACAAATCCGTCTGGCTGTTCCATCAGTACGTTTTCATGGAGATCACCGTTCATAAAAGTAGTCTTCATATCTAATTGATCAATAACTAGATCATATTCGGCGGCCATGGCAATCAACATGATAATTGTTGCATAACGAATCACTGGCGCAAATGTCTCCTGGTAATCTATACCGTATTTCTGAGTAAAAACTTTTGCCACTAGACGAGCTTTAAAGTTCATTAGCTCTCCCTCCATTTAAGCCTCGTTTTATCTTGAAAACCCATTTACATTTCACGGGTTTCTGTTCTACCCTTAATTTAGTAAGTGTCCAACAATAATTCTTTGCTATTGAATCCTACTCATCTTTCATTGCCTCACACCACTGCTACGCTTCTCCACCACTCAACGCCTCTTTCACAGTCCTTGACTCGTCGATGTCGCAGTTCAGCGCACACAATAGGACATTCTCATCTGCGCTATCGTAACTGTCATCCGATTCCTCAGGAAGTTCCTGGAATATAAGTGACATCCCGCGAGACATCTGAACTACCAAAGGTTTGTCTGCCATCAGTGTCGTTGAATGAGAAGATCTACTGTATTGATCCTCATTCGGACTCTCAACTCTGAGTCTGAGTTGGGAGGGTCAGATCGCAATTCAGTATTGCCATTCGAAACAACATGTGGTTTGTCGACTAAATCTACGTTATCGTCATGTGACAAATTGATACTACTCGAGATAAATGGATTCTCGAAAAATACCATGTCTCTGGCTGCTATGCATTTCTTAGGGCACTCTGCATCTAACAGTTTATAGCCCTTGCTCACCTCATAATATGTAACGAAAATGTACTTCTTGCATTTAGCATCCAGTTCCCGTCTATTGTGCACTAACGCATAAGCTACACAGCCAAAGATCCTAAAGTGGCTAACATTTACCTTTTTGCCAGTCCACTTTTCCTCGGGCGTCATTCCCATCACAGCTTTGGTAGGTGTCTGATTCTTGATGTATACAGCTAGTTTGATGCACAATCCCGTGCTTATTCAAGAACGTCTGCAAACAACCATTAATGTATTCCGAGCCCCCATCCGACCTAACGATACCTATTTAATTCCCGGTCTGGTTCTCAATAATAGTTTTGAATTCTTTAATTTTTTCGAAAACTCCGCTCTTATATTAGACATAGACATAGGCCCACACAAATCCGTATGTACGAGGCTAATAACCTGCCCGCCCTACTTAGTGATTTCTTGGGGAATGGAAGTCCGGTCTGCTACCCCTTAACACAGGCTTCACACGGCTGGAAGTTATTTTACGTCGTAATCTATGCTTTTAGCATTTTCGCATGCCATTTCTTATTACAGACATGCTCCTAGCATTCAGGTGAGCAAGATGTCTGTGCCACGTCCCCTACTAATTATCATTCACAACATCACATTGTCATTATCCTCAACAAGCATATTTGAATGACTTTAAATATCTCCCAAAATATTAACATTACAGTGGTGCCTTTCCTTGATATTTCAAAAGCAATAAACAAGCTATCGTTTAAGCACCAAATATCTACTGTGACACTAGTTTCGTTACTTTTCATACGAAACCGCTAAAAATATATTCTGATCGAAGAATCGTGTGTGAGATGTGAATAGCACGCTTTAGTATGACGACAGGCAAATAAAAATGAATCCACGGATTTGAAACAAAGAAAAGAAACTATTAAAACTGTCAACTGTCATTCCCATTTGATGGGTAAATTGCATCTTTAGAAAACGTATTTTGTTTATCGAAAAATTGGTAAAAAATCTTAAACGGTCTGGAAAAATTCATGCGCAAGTACGGGCAAAATTTCAATCTGGCAATGTTATGGTAAATACCCGATCGTCCAATCGTTAGACTCACAGTCAAGATGAATAATATAATTTCGTGGACTGCCGAAGATGAAGCCATTATCGCGACCAACACGGACGCTACGGAGTGCAAGCGATGCGCCGTCGAGCTGGGCTATTGGAAGGATGATTATATTAAGTTCTTTGCCAAGCATACCGACAGGAAAGCCCCCGAAATTAACAGAGGTTATTATGCTAGAGTGAAGGCGATGGAGATGTTTATACATCAATTTCTGGAGGTCAGAACTTAAAACATTATTAAATAAATAATGCTTTAAATATTTTCAAATGATAATCAATGTTTTTGCTTTGTTTTGACTACGATTTTATATTAAAAGTAAGTTACACATTTCTAAAATTTATATAGTTATATTGGACTATAGCATGGATCGAAAATATCGAAATCACAAATATTTTTTTAAAATGTTATTGTGATTTAAATAGTTTGTTTTATGGAGATATCTATATTATATAGTGTTAATATGTTAATAAGGTCTTCATTCTTGATTCATTTGAAAGATTCGGCCTGTATATATTCCATGAATGGAGATGGATAGGTTACTGTGCTTAGCTAGAAGTAAGTAAGCTAGAAGTAAGTCTAGTGCTCTGAAAAGTGTTCTTTTTATTTAGAGGTTTAATTTTACCTTCAATATCAAGGCATACATTTCTGATGTTTTTAATTTAAATATGTGTCACCTATCACTTTCTGTAATGTGAAGAAGGACACTATGAAAACTTACACTCACAAGTATGAATATATTGCCATGGACACTGTGGCTACTATATCTCCCGTAGGAATTCAATTAATAACATGTTAACAATTAAACTTCAGGTGCTCATCTAGTCAATTTTGAATAAGTATTTCTTAATTTGATAAGCCATCTATTGAGGAAGAATTTTGATGTAATTGATTAAAATCTGTTATATTTATCTAGATAAGGTGATTCCGCTTGACCCCTCTAACCTGCAGACTTTCATACATAAATAACATTAATGTGGATATTACAATGTTAATACAGGATTTTATGTTTATCTTGAAATTAACTGCACAGATTTTAATAAAGTTAGTATTCATGGATGGCTTTGTAGAAATATCTGTAATTTCTATATTAAAATATGTTCAACTCTAGAATTCTAATCTTTGCCTGAGATGTCACAGTCAAGAACACTTTTTGTTTTAATTCAAAATCACATGTCACTGAGGACTCATACTCTTCTGTCAATGCAGTGCCTCCCATCATTCATAACACTGTAGTTACTCATCCCACAGGCTCTTATCATTTTTTAGTTATGGAGTGTTTGATTGCCTGGGAGGTGATCATTAGTATTGAGGGTTCTTTTTTGCATCTTAGTTCTATTAAATCTATATAATATAAATCAATTGCTGTTTGTTTGTCTCGCTAAAACTCAAGAAATGTGGGGCGGATTAAGCTGATTTTGGTTTTTAAATGTTTGTCGTAATTCAGGGAAGGCTTAAACGGTGCAAAAATATAGAATAATTGCGAAGAAGATAGTAAAAACCGCACACAAAATTCGGCGGTACGAAGTTCGCCGGGTCAGCTGGTATGAAATAAATATATTTCATTTCATTTCACGCATATCAAAGTGTAGTACGTGTGCGATTACCCTTGTGCCAAAATATTCCCCAATCTCATGCGGATGCAGGGCGATTATCCCTCCCCAAATCCTGTTCCGTCTTCAAATAATCGCTTGCAATTTTGTATAATCGAATAAATCGAATAATCTGGCACTTTGTCCAAGACCGGTCAAATCCGTTTTAAATTCGTTCATGTGAAGCAAAAATAAACATAAATAGAGGTGATTTAATTCATTTTAAAAAGTTATATAAAAGATACTGGTGAAGGACGTTTTAAAGCGTTTTTAAAGGGCGCATATTACATTCCAATTCATTCTACATTCAAAAATTCTGAAGGTGGTAGAACCATCTGTGGTTCGACTCCGACGACGCCACCGCCACACCTAATTCTGCCTTATAACAGAAGCGTTAAGCGCTGTGTTCTCATCTGAAGGGTAATGGTAAAGGGTGGTAAGGGAGACATACTTTTCCGAGTCATTCCAGTTTAGGCCTCAAGGGTAGCGGTGAATCTGTCGCCGACCTCAGATAGGAATCTAATCTTATGGGGTTGGTTATCAATTCGCACTTTGCGAGCGCGATGCACCATGGCCTAATCCTTTTCATTCTGAGACGAGACCCGTACCCAACAATGGGACAGTAACGATAAAATATCACGGACAACAAACAGATAAACGTATAATTTACATACATAACACTAACAATCGACCCACAAAAACCCCTGAAACCCACAAAAAATCCAATTAGAATTTTTCAGACGCTAACAATCCATTATTACTGAATCCACAATAACCATTGTTCTGAAAACTCTCAGCATGTCGCAGTGCCAAATTGTCTAAGAAAATTGCTTACAATTTCCATCCGAATCATCCAAGTTGAATAACCTTAATCGAACGACGTCCTCTTCCATATTGCTTTGGTGTCTGTCTCGTTCATATATACGGTGACCGAGAGAGACGGGTTGTTTGTTTGTAAACTCTCCATTGTGACGTCAATTTCCAATACACTTTGAGAACAATAAAGTAAGTTGTCCATACAGCGTATAAATACAGATTTGTATAAATATTGATCGAAATTTAATTGGTGTAACTACCCAAATTTTATCTTAGTATGTGGAAATACTCAATTTAGTAGCAACACTTAACCCACACAAAATATAACAATACATATCAACTTAATAAAAAGCATATAAAAATACAAACTTATCACAGACAACAACAAACAGAAATACGTATTATTAAAAATATAACATTTAGTAATTAAATATGTGTTCGTACAAAAAGAACTTCATTTCTTTATTATCTGCTTCTTTCAGTAATTTCAAGATCTCTTGTTCTTCTTCGCGCGAAGCGTCGTTGCCGCGGGCAGCGAACAGGTTTTGCGCTAACAGCTGAGACTCGCAATCACCGGCCATCAAACCTCTTATGACCGACAACACAAACTTCGTCACACCGCTGTTATACCCAAAATATGAACCCAAATATCGTACAAGACCAGTCTGATAGAATTTGATGATCGATTTGAAGTAATTTTTCACCAACTCCTGAATTTCAATGCTGATGTATTTCCCAAAAACGAACCCAACTGCTTTCGCTCCTTCGTCTTGACGCATCAGTTTTTCCAACACTTCCGGCTTCTGTTTCATAACTTGTCGTATCGATCTGAAGTACAACATAGTTAAATGCATGTACACATACTTCTCGAAATATTTCTCCCGAGGCAAAATATCACCCATCCGCTCCAAAATTCGCTGAAACATCGGTATGCAAGACACATATTTGTTGTTCAAAAATACTTTGCTGTACTTCATTCCGAATAAGAAATCATCGAAGCACTCGATTAACGTAGCTTTGTTTTGGAATTCTTTGTAAATCATTTCTATTTTATCGAAGAATGGATCACAAACATTTTTAATCTTAGTTCTTTGTTCTTCTTCGCTTTGAGATAGAAGCAAATATTTTGCAATGACACGAAAATACAAGCAAACAGACCTTACATATTCTTCGTCTGTTATCATATCTTTATTAAGCTTGTCACGTATAAAATTTAATATAATATCGTTTATTGAACTGTCTTCTACTTCTATGAGGACATTTTCTATCTTACAGAGCATCGGCATAGCTTCCAATTCATTAGCTTTGTAGAATATCTTGAACCGTCGTCCAGTATTCAGCTTCAATGTTTGTCTCCAAGCTTAAATCGCCAAGCATTCGACGTACATATTGCATTGGAGTTTTTGTAAGATCGAGATTTAGTATTATAGGTTTAATAATTTTCCAACTATAGGGGTCAACAGTGCCTTTATGGAGGTTGGGGAGAACAAACTTTAAAGCCACTGTGGGTCTCGCCGCGATAACAGTAACAAGCGTTTCACGAAGAGAATCATTTCTTGATGCAAGACGCAAGGCTACCCGCATAGTTTTCTTCCAGTTCACAGACTTCTGAATGTACTTGTCAACGTCTTTATCGCTACATACTAACACTTTATTGGAAACGAATTTTGCTCCAATCAGACGCCAATCAATAACATCTATGTCAATTAAGGGTTTAGCGACAAAAGCGTTGGCTCTTAGAGCGGCTGCGAACTTCTTTTGTGAAATATCTGTAGACCTGCCGTCGGTTTTAGTAATATAATCCTCCAATGATTTATTGCTGGCATTTAATAGAAATGCGAACGGACGTGCAAATGACACGCGGCAATCCTCGCTAATTGCCTTTTCTAATGCGTTAAGATGTTGAACTGAAAGGCCTTCAGGCTCGGAAAAGTACAAAACTAATGAACGTAGGAAACGATCGTGATTTGACTTCTCCTTCGATAACAAGGTCGCAAAACTTCCGCCGTCCGCCAATACTGACACATCGTGTTTCAAAGCGTTCATGTAAGCGGCGTCCGTTTGGTTAATTTTAAATGACTCAACAAGTAAATGTTTTCTAGCGATTCTCAAATTATAAACACGTCGTAGAATATGCTCGTCCTCACGCGCGGCACTGATAAGCATCTCCTCCGCTCCGGGCACGGTGTCGACGCGAATCTTATAAGCTTTAAGTGTATCCAAAAATTTGTTTGGTTCATTAGCAGATATCAAAAGTGCGGGTAATCGTTTCGCAACTAACGCCTTTTCTTCGCTATTTAGAGAATACTCAGTTAAGTCAGAAAAGTCAAGAAGATAAGCTTCAAGAACAGTTTGGGGACACGTGGAACCTGCTAAAAGGTGGCGCAGGATACTTGCATGTAATATTTCACGTACGGAAGTTTTCGCCCATTTCAACAAGAGCTCCCACGTTTCAGACTGCAGCCGCCAAGCAAATGCGCGTTTCACTATCGATCGAGCAACTGCATCACGCAGATTTTCTGCCTCGTTGCTATGTCGGTCCACCAAGAATTGTAACAACTGTTTCAACTTTGTTTCGTTATTCCCAGCCTTGCTTACGAGAACGAGAATCATGCTCCTTCTTCCCTCTATAGTACTCTCAATTAACAATAGCTTTCTAAACTCAAAAAATACTTTGTCAAAATTCATAAAACGATAACGATCGAATAAGGTGTCCAAAGTACTTTTGCCGACGCACTGCTCCATAATATATTGATCGCTACGACAACACATTTTTTTTTTGAGTATCTTACGTTTCATAGTCCCTGAACGCCAATTACCTGTTGATATCTGTTCATATTCATATGCGTCATGTTCTATATCTTCGAACGGGTCATAAACGGGTTCATGTAACGTTAGACGTTCGGGGGGAGGGTAGGGCCAAGCGTCGACCTCGCTTCCGAAAGATTTATCAACAAAGATTTGCTTCTTAATCGACTCCCTTTCCTCGACACTCAAACGTTTAAGGAATGGTTCTACGTTCTTATACTTGAATGACAAACCAAGATATTTCGCACGTGCCAATTTAAATACGATATCTTTTATTTCCTCGTTATTTAAAAACGCCGCTTGCGTTTTATTATGGAGGAACCACGCTGTATATAACTCTGGCTTGCTTAAATACCTATTTTTATAATTCTTCATTATGTGTCTAGTAGTCACAGGGTTAAATGGTTTAAATGAATGTTTATTGAAATATTTTTCAATTAAGTCAAGGAAAAGATTACCATCTTCTTTGAGAACACTCATGATACTATTGTGATAGTTAAGAATACTTTTCGTGTAACGATCGTACGCTGCCTTGCTGTTTTGTAAGCCCTCGAAGTATAGTTTGGCCACTAGAGGACACGCCTCACACAATATTCTCAAATGCTTTGGTGTTAATTTATCCATCATACTCGAAATTTGTTCTGTAATGATTTCTTTGGAGCAGTGCCAAAAATATTTGATGGCGACATCGAAATTACTTTTGTAGTATTCATAGAACTCTAGACATCTTTTGGGATCTTTCAGGTTTAGTTCTATGTAGTTTTTCATTTTGTTAACTGCAGTTGTTGTCATCTCTGGGTACAAGTGGCTCTCAAGATAAAGAGGATTGATAATGTGGCTGTATTCAGGTTGCAGAAGCCACTGATTTTTTAATGCTCTGCTGACATACAACATGTCTTTATCCTTTACATTTTTGATGATATAATCAACATCTTTATGCTTCGAGGCTAGCTCGATTTTAAAAATCCTATCTATGGGGCTCAACTCAGGTTGATGAAGTACGGATTGGAGTGGTATGTTTTGTTGGTATGCGTTATTTACCATGTCATTCAGGTAGTGAAGCCTCTCCCCTAAGGTGTGCCCAACCAAGGACAAAGGTAAGATGTCAGCCATCTGCAAAGAAAAATATAAGAGGGTAATTTACAAATATGAGACAAATTTAAATGTTACCTGATATTTACAACATGCATTGCTGCCACTTAGAATTCAGCTGAAATATCTCACGTAAATGTACCACATCCCTTCTATATTTTATGTTCTTGAAACTAAAACAGCACTTGACAACTGTTGTGGAATAGTTCATCACCTATTTTATAGGGCAAAGTTGTCAATTTGATGTAATAATTCCTAGAAGCTGACTCTGCGCAAAAATGTTCAATATTGCTTTCCTTCAGAGCAAAGGCGATGCATTGGCGATACTTATAGAGTTGTAAATTCACAGGTGACTCGTGGATGAATCAGTTTAATTCCTTAAAGCTTTGACGAACAACAAGGTATATATCATAAAAACAGTCATTCTAAAATATAAATTATTATTAAAATAG
>DWIJ01000730.1:0-10304 GCA_018248315.1 Chioides albofasciatus
GGCCTAATCCTTCTCATTCTAAGAGGAGACCCGTGCCCAGCAGTGGGACATTAATGGGTTGTTGATGATGATGATGACATTTGCAACAGTATATTTAAAAATAGTTATTAGATTAATTAGTAACAGTATGGTATTGGTATTATAACAAAAATATTATTTTAGTCCATTTTAACGTGTATAACTCATATGTAGATATAAGTTTAATTTTGCAACCTTGCAAAGTATCACACGTACTCATCATTTCTTAGTTTTTCCTAATGGAGTTCGACTGTTAACTATATTAATCCTTAACCCACAGACAGATATCGCACTTTTAAAATTACAAACAGACACCTTTTTGTTAGCATTTATAGTATTTGATTTATTTGTACAGATACGATAACATCGTTGTTATCCTGCACTAAATTATACTTTTGTGACACCACAGCAACGTGAGTTTTGCTCAGCGCACGCGCATCCACCATCTAGATAGGGGCCGCACAGCGAGGCGGCAGGCGACAGAGCACTTGCTGGTCACTCGCCGCCGCGGCCGCTCGCCTGGCGCCAATCCTCTTGTTAATCCGATCCATCGCGCTATATGCACACGAAAAACAAAACGATCCACCGGCCGATCGAAGCGAAAAAAGCAAGGACACGTAATACCGGTCCCAATACAATGGGGAGCTCCAACCCCGCTCGTGGTATAATGTCTTATCTTATATGAAGAGCATGTATTTCATACCGACGAATTATAAGGATTCATAAGCGTTACACAACTGTGACAGGATATTTATCGTTTTATCCAGATAATATATTCAGAATAATGCAAAAGATACAAAGATACTATGTATTTAGCAAATAATAGAAACGATTAACGTCACCGTCAAATATGCCAATGGTGATACAATTTTTTTATTACAGCATCGTCTATATCTACCTAATCGCAATAGGTTATGTTTTTGTATCATATCTGAAAACTTTGAAAGGCAAGGTAGGGTACGCTTCCGTACAAGACATTCTAACTTAGTCCTCATCAGTAAATCTTTCATCAACCTCAGATAAAATGTTCCAATTAAATAAAACTAATTCACTTTTGGGCGCAGCTACTAAATCACAAAAACTTGAGTTGCTCCGGACATTCATCGTCAAAACGATTGCCACTTCGAAGAACAAGAGAGCAAAAACATCGAAATAGCCACGTGGAGAAATTCAAGAAACAGACAAGTTCCATTCCTAAACTGAGCCTTCTTCTGTTCGTCGTTCCAGAGTCTTCGCACAAAACGCGATCGGAAATTGAACAACCGATGGAAATCCGTTCGCTCGTTTAAATTCTTTGGGACAGGACGAGGTGGGAAATGGTTGGCGAGAAAAACGAGACGCGTAAACACAAAAATGCCGGGAGGCCGAGAGCAAACCTGTGTCGGAATGTCCGCGGCCACACCGCCACCGCCGGGAATTAAGGAGACACGTCCTTATTAAGTGCTCGCCTTTGTGCCGACGCCGCGGACCGCATTTCCATATAGAACGAGCCACATTCTATTGTGGTACACCCATTTCTTATTTAAGGCCGTGCGAGAACTTTAAAATAAGTATTACTACTGGAAATTAATAAATTAAAACAAAAAAATGCTATTAAAATAACAATTTCAAATTGTCCCTGATTTAAAGTAGATATGTATTTCAACTTACGAAATACGAAAATTTTAACAGCCCGCTTAATTTAGTTGTCTTTCACATTCCAACATCAAAAGCACTTAAAATCAAAGTCCAAGTACTAGTTGTGCGATTGGACCGCGTCAAAATGGCGAACATTACGAAATCGGGCGCATTCGAACGCTCGCAGATGGCGATCCGGCGGTGGATACCATTAATTTCATTGTGCACCAGAAATAGTAGCGTTACAAAATCCGTTGTTATCCGAACACGGCGCATAAACGAGAGACTTAAAAGGATTTGTCCGAAAACGGAATCCAAGTAAACAGGGCATTTCCGTGCACATGTAGTTGTTCTCGGAACGCATAAATTCCAATCTTTAGTTTCCTATTCCAAGCGCTAACAATGTGCGCTCATTACTCGACTGCCATAAAGCAGTTTCCTTTTAATATAATTAATGGATTCGAGATAGCATTCCGAGGGAGCTTTCGATTTGCACGATTGCACTTCCATTATCCCTGGCTAGATTGAAAATCAATTTCAACGTAAAAATAGTATGGTTTTCTCAATAAATAAAACAGTGTGAAGAAATGAAGCATCCTTTAGAACGATACGAGCTTTAATAAGCACCCATTCACCTCCGTATGATTTATAGACGGAGAAATGTGCGATGTGCCGCGCCTTACAGTCCCACCGATAATAACAGGATTTTATGGAAGATCAATAAAAATATCGAGAAGACTGTAATAAATCGTGTGGTGTCCAAACTACAATGGCGTACCACCCCGTCACAAATAGTTGATGTATTTTAAGCCTTTATTTTTATAGTGAAGATCGTTCAAATCGAATTAATGGATTTGGGATTTTATTGTCGGAACTTGTGTCCAAACTGGAACCTTCTTGGTTTTTATTGGTCGTTCGTCTCGGCATTTTCCTTCATTCTTCGGATACAAGTGTTTCGATGTAAATGCAATTTTTTGCGGGGTGAGATAAGTCGATACGAATTTCACACTTCCCGCGGCGAGGTCCAAAAACGCGTCGGCTGCAGGAATTGCAAAACATTGGAGAGTCCGGCGAGCGTGCCCGCGGGGAACAACGAACGTGTAGTGAATACGAGATATTAACTAACGGACACTTCGCCACATCGATCATTCACTAATGCTTTTTATTACTTTTTATCTAAAAATAAAAATCATTAAGACAGCATTTGTCTTAGTGCGATTAAACTTTAACGTAAGACAAATTGAATAAACTTTAGTCAATAATACTTTGTCGTACTCTATAATTTCACGGCATAATTACTTGCTTTAACTAAAAGCCAAAGTCAAATGAAAAAGCAATATTCTCAAAATAAAAATATAGTACGAACTACGAAGTCGACTCCACATCTCCGGCCCGGCGGGAACAAAAGTGCAATTTTGTGTGTAGCGCGACAGAACAATGGCGGCCCGATTTATTGGACGTGTCCCGCAGCGCCCCTACTCTTGTTCGGACAGCTTTCCACTAAGGAGGTAATGCTACTTAGGTATAATAACACATACTACATAAGTATTACATACACAAGTACTGGAAACTCCTAATTTGTTTGTAAGTAAGGGTTTGTATGTAATCACTGAAGGCCTAAAAATTACGCAAGCCACGGTTATGATTTTCCAGTCGAGATTATAGAAATAACCCAAACCCGATCCAAATCGAATCAGTAGTTTTCGAGAAAATCGCGGACATACAAATATACATACATACATACATAGCGGTCGAATACAGAACCTCCTTTTTTGAAGTCGGTTAAAAATAATGATTGTTCGAGTTATCGAAAGCTATTCCATTTATTTTCAAGATCATTGTGTAGCTAATATAATAATCGGATCATAACAGTAGATTTTACGACTACAGTTCAAAAATTTACGACACGAAATAGTTCAGCTTGAGACGAATTCAATGCAACGTTCATCGACGTTCAAAGAGGACCTCTATTGTTGCTAAAAGAAGCTTAAGATTAGTTTTGTAACAGCCGACAGAGTAGAATCTTTGCAGCAAGTTACAAATCCAATAACTAAATTTGAATTTCAAATCATTTATCTTACTAAGAAACAATGACCAAAATTAATCTATTTAATGCCCTGATAAACTAGTATCAAGTTTTACGTAGTCAATACTTCAGTAATAGCTTTCAAATTAAGTGTTTAACTAAATCGGCGAGCGAGTGAACGAGGCGTTGATGTATAGGCCGGCATAATGATTTAAAATAGTGTTGTGCTAAAGAGTAGTGCGGCTCGCGGCTGAAATTACTGCTGATAGAGATATTTACATTCATTAGAAGTGGTAGAACTCTCAGTGATTCAACCGTGGTGACACCACTGTTACACCTCTTTCTGCCTAATAACAGCAATGTTAAACGCTTTTGTACTTTGGTTTTAAAGGTGTGGTAAAAGAGACATACTTTTTAGATACATTCCAGCATAATCCTCAGGGGTACCGGCGCATCTGTGGTCGACCTTGGGTAGAACTCTTATCTTATCTGGTTTGATTACAGATGTCCATGGGCGGTAGTAGCCACAAATTTCGATAATTGGTTGGCAAGGTTAGTTAAGATCGTGATCGATCCTATCTTATTAAATCACCGTATCAACCGAAAACAATCGAATTTAAGTTTCATACGACAATCTGCTCAAGCACATCATTGTCTCGCACAACTTTAACTTAAATCTACCATTATGAATAAATGACTAGGCTTTGATAGCATAATCGCACGATCCGATTACAAATTCAAATGGAGTTGGTGTTATTGGCACATAAATATAATCCGGACGGGGCTGTATCTAATACGGCATAAATATGCACCCAGTTTGGGCGTGGGATCGAATACTGGGTCGTTAGCATCTAGATCCCAGATAGTGTTTGCACCTGGCGCAGAACAAAGGTAAGCATTAAGACAGGAATTTGCTTGAAAATTTAATCTTAAAATAGTTTCTTTGCATATATTTTATGTCAGACTTATAGAAGATCTTGTCATAATATATCAATCAGCGTTGATCTATTGTGACCAAACACCATCATGTACCTAAAATACCATTATGGTTTAAGAATTGGTTACAGGTCCATGGGCGTCCTATGATCGGAAAATATCGAAACCGTAGGTACCTATGTAACGTCAAAGCCTAAAGTGATAAATGTAAGGCTAAGAGGTGCCTGTGCATATCCCGTGGACTTGCGTGAAACTGTAAAGCACTATGCGTAAATAAAAATAATACACTGCTAGAAAAAAAAATGTACAGTACTTTCGTATGAGGGTTTACCAACTAAACTGTGTATATATTAATTTTGTATTCAATAAAATTCATCGCCTTAATCAGAAATTAACTATGACAGAAGCATAGAAAATTATATAATGTTGCTAAAACCTTACAAAGTTTGTAGAGACAACCTTAAAGTAATGACACCACTAGGGGCATACTCGGCACCTCTGATTTACCTCTGCGCGCTGGCGACTGCACGTTTCCACCGAGAATTAAGCTGAGAGGCAAATTCATGGATACGCATTGATTCGCGACTGATTTATCGGCAACCAACTCAAAAATCATGCCACTTTCGCAGTGCAACATTAATCATCATTACGACCTATAAATGCTACCGACGCCGAGCGCGGTGAATAAATCAATTTGTGATCGAACATTCCGTACTCGTATTAAAGGAGTTGTTCGATGACTACCGATAATGGGGGCATTTTGAGTGGAATAAATCGCAGAGCTTTCCTAGACTTCACGCGATAATGAAGCAACAAGACCAAATGGCCATAAATTGCGAACAACATTTTTAATTACATGAAATGAATTTATTTTGTATAGCGTACGGGAGCACGTTCAAATTGTCAGTTACAATCTTATACTGTCTACGACCGATAGAAAGTTGGATTGAGTTATTTGGAATCATGCGATTTCTTAAAAACTGTAGAAAACGTGTGTGTTGGTATGACAGTAGCCATTGATTTACCACCGGATTTTGACGGTTATATTTTTGAAAGGAATATATATTTTATCAGGGTTAATATGAATGCGAATGATTACATCAATGAATTAAGTTTAAAATTGTCTGTAAAGCGAAATGAGAGGCAAGCAAGATCATTTCCATAATTGTAAGGTCTCCTTGTTGTTTTGACCGATATACAAAGGAGGTAGACCCTCAAACGCGTATCAAATTGGAAGACAATTGCCAACGTCCCGTTTATCCGTTTCTTCGGCAGCTTAACCCATAGTCACTTGATCCAATTCACGTTCACCCAGCGGACATTCACATCAATTGGAAGTAATCTCGGCGGCACTCGTCAGTTATCGGTCCGCCCGCATAGTATCGAGGGAAGCAATTGAAAGATCGCCGGAAGCCAATTGGCCCGTCGGCGGGGTGGTTGCATCCGTCATCATCGCGGAGACAATCTCAATTGGGGACTCGCAATTGGTAACGAGCACGGCAATTGGTAGGTGATGACCGGAATCTGGTGATCTCACTCAATTGTGCGGGTACACGAGTGAAAATATACATATGTGCACATTAAATTATTCCTCATCTTGTCACGCAAGTAATGCCATTTACATACGTATGTGAATGTTAATAATCGATTCTGTTACGTTAGTATGCTAAGTGGGGTACTACCTACCAACCTACTATTTGTAATAATAATGAAAAATAAAAATACTTCACATACCTATACTGATAAAATGATATTTCGATTCGAATGTTTTAATGTTTTATGAGCATTTTACATAATTTAATGTAAATGTGCAAATTTCGTAGTTATGTTGCTGTATAATTTCGTACTTTGTATTGCCGAAAAAAATTAGTAACAAATATGTAATGTAATATGTAAAGAAATAATCAATTCCAACTAAATGGAGTCTACCTAAGGTCATTTTGAAACGTCTTAATTAGCAGTCAAGCACTCTTAAAATCTGTGGGACCTCTGGACGCACAATATCTATAGTTTCTATCGAATTTTTGACCATATCGTTCTTCTTGAATACTCTTCATGCCTATATGGACGAGTATGTTAAGGATTAATTAAACTAACAAGTAGGTTCACCCAAGTAAGTGTGCATAGCTTTAATCTTTACTAAAAAAAACATTTGTTTTTCAGGATTTTACGACGGCCAAATAACGGAGCTACATGTTATCCGCACTCCATGACAGATGTTCAGTTCAGAGTTCGACCGCTGTTTAGTAGCAAATATGTAGGTACAGCACGCAATCGAACCAACAAGAATTCACCACCTTTTAATTCTATCTTATTTTAAGATGCACATTATAGGAGCATAAAAATTAATTAATAAGCATATTAATAAATTTTCAATGAACCTTAGCGGTAACGCATTAAGACGACGCCACGGGCACCCCGCCGCCCGTCGCCGCCGGAGATTAAGTGCCACTACAATGTTGCTAACGACATTTCCACCTGCTTCAGCAATCGCTCTCACGAGATATTAACAAGCGTGCTTTTCAGTTGAAATTAATAAATCATCACTATGCGACAGCCGTGGTAAGTCGACGTGATGCTAGGTAAATGACCAGAGATTAATACGAGCAACATTGACTGCTAGAATAAATAACCGAAGAGCTAAATGAAGAATTATTGATGTGTCAAGAAAGGTATAAGAAATAGCGATTTTTATTGTACATTTCAAGTTCTCTGCCTGTTTTTAATGTACCTAACCCGATTAAATCGAAGAGTCTATGAAATACTTATTTGAAAAAATCATATTTATACATATGAAATGAGTTTGTCTTCACACAGAGCATATTACGAAATTACGAATCAATTTTCTATTCAACGGAATAGGTAAACAAATTCATAGACCAATCAAACTAAATAACAAAGCTACAAAGTTGTTGTCACGTCCATTACATTACATTAAGTAATCGCATTTCCAAAATATTCCACAAAACGTCACCAGTAAATCCAAAAAGATCGTTGAACGTGTTCCGCATCACAAGCCCGCGGCCGTCAAATTCAGGATTCGGCCGTTCCAAATTAAAATGATGATTGATGATACGTAACATCGGAAACAAATTGATCATTAGCGTTGTGTTTCAGAGGCAATTAATCTTAACTCAATTTTGATTGCGTCCGATGAAAAATTCAACCGTGAAGACAACACTGGACCAAAACTCATGGACGGTAATTGGATTTTTTGAGATGACGTTTATGATATTTTTGGGATCATTGAAAGTTTTAAATCTGCAGCTTGGTTTTGTGTGCGAAATTATGTTTCAATTGTAATCTGCATTGCTACATAATTTAACGATTTCAATTTATTAATGACACAGACATAATTGCGCACGCGCAGTGATACTGATTTCGAAACAGTGACTGGAGCAAAATATTTGGTTGACAGAAAAATATAGTTTTTGGAGTCTCTATGTAATACCGTGAAGTGTGTTTGTTTTGAGTTCAAACCTTTTTACGTTCTGGGTGTGACTTTCTGTGTGCTCGTCTTTGCTTTTTTTCATAGGACCCTCGAGGACGAAAATATAGTATTATTTTCGTGTAGTTCAACGACAATAAAAAGGGTCAAAAGCTCCAAACCAAAAAATCTCGGTAATTTCTCGGTTACACATTTCCAATCACATTCAGAGTGTCACACAAATCCAAAGTGTCACACGAATAAGATTTACGAATGCAATTCAACCTCGTTATAATTCCCAGCGTTGCGTTTATGGCGACGTTTAAACGCCACCGAAACGGGACCGCGGTTTATCTGCACCAGTTATTCAGAGAAATCGAAGTAATTACTCGACTAATTGACTATTAAACAAAGAGCTTGGGATTGAGTTTTATTGAGACATTGAAGGACCAAATTGATTCTTTTATGATTGGAGCTGGCACATAAAGAGATTGTACCTTTTGTACGAGAGGTATTATTAACCAGGAAAACACAAACAAAAATAAGTGATCAAAACTTGGTGCCAAAAAAGAGAATGGCTAAGTAATATAATTATTTACAACGAAAAATAATTAAAAACTTAGTAATAATTTAAAGGTGATACTTAGGAGGGTTGACTCCGTTGGCACCACCGTCACATCTATTTCTCCTATATAACAGCAATATCCAACACTGGTGGGCTTTAATTTAAAGAGTGCAGTAATGGAGACAGATTTATAGAGGATACCTTGAGTCTTTTCAGTGGTAGCAACGCATCTGTAACTAATATTAGAACGCCATTCCTTTTTGGATGAAAGCAGACACCTACCATCAAGTGCTTTCATACTCTAAACGAGTACTTTCATTTCATACGCAAAAAAGGAAATCCTTGTTTTGACTCAACGAAAGCGCGCATTTCAACGATGTTTAGGTGCTGATAACCAGTCCAGCTTCTATACACCCTATCATTTTCCCGCCACAGCGTTTCCTCTCCATCTATATAAGGAAGGGCATCTCGGGTACAATCGGTAAAAAACGGAAACGCGGCAAGACGGATGGCGCTCCGTAGTCGTATCGCATTAATTCTTTGTATAAGGTAAAAGGTACATGCCCATTGAATAAGAAGCCACAGAAACGTTTATAGAATTTATAGTAATTAAGCGTATTTACTGGTCATAGAATTTATATGTCGATGTTGCTTACATTTGTCATATCATTACCGTTTTTGCCTATGCATTCCTATTTTACGAGAATACTAAGTTACCGAAGGCGAAACTCACTTGAGTAGGTACATTTTTATAGAGAGAAAAAAATCGTTACAATGGAGATGATTTAAATAAAAAGATTTATTGCGCAATTCTGTTAATTACAGTTACAATATTATTAACGACCTTGTCAATAACAATATTAATTTGTAAACAATAAATAATTCGATACACGACGCGATTACTCACAATAGACGTTTAAGGAATTTGTACTAATCGCTAAAACCATTTGACAAGGTGTTTTCCACATTGAAAAGAAACTATGAAAGAAACTTCATAGCACGCAACATACATTTTGAATTACTGGTTCTTGTTTAGTTGCATGTAGAATTTCTCGCACACGAACGTTCGTTTCTTGTCACACGTCATGATTATGCATATCGTGTTTGCATTAGATTGGTCGCCGAATGGGACCAGATGCTACGAGATTCGCGACTTGGATACATCTTTGTCATTACTGAAATGCTGCAACAATTTGTCGGCCGGCATAAATAATGGAGTGAATCATGTGAAGTGTTGTCTTAAATTATAATTGTATATTTCGAGAGCTTACGTACAAATATATTTTTATTACGACTTTAGTGCAAAAAAATCGTTACGGTTTTATTAACCGTTCGAGAAGAACAAATCTACTATAATAAAGTATCATGGACACAGGTCATATTTCATTGATCAACCTTTATCTCGTCTTAAAACTTACCAAAGCTTTTTGTTTTATAGATATATCCTTCGATCAAATATATACTTTGATCGGAGGATATATCTAAGGGAATCTTGCGTGCGGCTCTTACTGCACCGTGCACGTGCCCACGCCGCACATTTTTAATAACTATGCAAGATATTTGACACGATTTTGATTGTAATCTTCTCGCCGACAACCCATTACTGTGCCACTGCTGGACACTGGTGTCCTCTCAGAGGGAAAGATAATAGGCCATATTCTACCATGCCAGCTTAGTGCAAATTGGTAGATTCACACACCTATAAGAACACTTTT
>DWIJ01000731.1:0-10304 GCA_018248315.1 Chioides albofasciatus
CAGAATCCTGGATATGCAGGTCGGAAAGAATTGCCAGAAAATTTAAAAATCCAATTTCGTACAGTGGCTATGATGGTACCTGATCGTCAAATTATTATAAGAGTAAAATTAGCCTCTTGCGGTTTTCTCGAGAATATAACTCTGGCCCGAAAGTTCTATACATTATATAAGTTATGCGAAGAGCAACTGACTAAACAGGTGATAAGAAAATTAAATTTAACTTAGTTACATTTCAGCATTAAGATAAAGCCTTAAATATATTTACATATTTATGTTTCTAGGTCCACTATGATTTCGGTCTAAGAAATATTCTCTCGGTACTTAGAACGTTAGGGGCTGTAAAGCGAGTAAATTCCAAGGATAATGAGAGTACGATCGTCATGAGGGTCCTGAGGGACATGAACTTGTCAAAATTAATCGACGAAGACGAACCACTTTTCATATCACTTGTAGCGGATCTATTCCCCAATCAGGCTTTAGAGAAAACAACATACAATGAACTAGAAGAAGCTGTTAAAAAAGAAGTGGATCAAAATGGTTTGATTTATCATCCGCCCTGGGTGTTGAAAATTATACAGGTATCGTTAAACACTTAATAATTTTAAACACTAACTTAAATCGGTGAATGCGAATAATAATTATAATTTCAGTTGTACGAAACACAAAGAGTACGTCATGGAATAATGATCCTGGGACCGCCGGGGGCTGGGAAAACAACCTGCATTCATACATTGATGAGTGCTCTATCGGAAATAGAGGAACCACATAGGTATATTATGTTGAATTAATATTATTTTAGTAACCATAGTTTTATAAAAATAATGTCATTGACCGCACATTTAATTCTCCTTTCAGAGAAATGAGAATGAACCCAAAAGCGATTACAGCAGCTCAAATGTTTGGTCGACTCGATGTAGCTACCAACGATTGGACGGATGGAATATTTTCAGCGCTATGGAGAAAAACTCTTAAGTTAAAGACAGGAGAACACATATGGTTGGTTTTAGATGGACCTGTGGATAGTATCTGGATTGAAAACTTGAATTCAGTGCTAGATGACAATAAAACACTTACTCTGGCTAATGGTGACCGATTAACCATGTCGCCTACGTCAAAAATCATATTTGAACCAGAAAATATTGATAATGCGTCGCCCGCAACCGTGTCAAGAAATGGTATGGTATACATGAGCTCTTCGGGATTAGATTGGGAACCAGGTAATTGTAAAGGATACACTGAACGTGTTCTCATATCCATTATAAGACCTTTAACATTATTTAACAATAATGGTTATTCATTTATTTCAGTCTTGAGTGCATGGCTAAAAACTAGATCGGCAAGGGAAATTGAAGTATTTAGCGCATTGTTTGAACAAACATTTTTAAACGTGTACACTTGGTGCACACAAAACCTTATCTTCAGCATGAAAGTACTCCAAAGCAATATCGTATTTCAAATGCTTAATTTATTAGAAGGTTTAGTGCCACCACAAGTCGTAGAAGTGGAAGACCCGTCTGCAAGTAAATCTGTGAACGGAGACATGGACGATGACGAAGAAAAGGAAAAGGGAGAAGAAATAATTTTGTTTACACCGGAACATTTACATAAAATTTACGTATTCTCCTTAATTTGGGGCTTTGGATCTCTTTTGGAGACCGGTGATCGAATTCGGTATGATAAATACATAAAAGCTAATTTTTCTGAAATACTTGAGTTGCCCAAACATCCTACTAATAAACCCAGTATTATGTTTGACTTTTACGTGAAACATCCCGGGAAATGGGAATTATGGGATGATTTGATGCCTAACTATATGTACCCTGATACAGCAACTCCTGATTATTCAAATATATTAGTGCCTATTGTCGACAATGTGAGAATAAACTACCTCATACATTGTATTGCTAAACAAGGGAAAGCAGTATTGTTACTTGGAGAACAAGGATCAGCCAAAACAGTCATGATGAAAGCTTATATGAAGAATGCAAATCCAGAACAATTTATGGGTCGTTCATTTAATTTTTCATCGGCTACCAGTCCATACCAATTTCAAAAAACTATAGAGAGTTACGTAGAAAAACGTAGTGGCATGACGTTTGGGCCGCCAGGTGGAAAGAAAATGTTAGTATTTATAGATGATATAAATTTACCACAAATAAATGAATGGGGCGACCAAATAACAAATGAAATTGTAAGACAAACGATGAGTATGGGTGGTTTTTATAGTTTGGAGAAACCTGGAGATTTTACTACTATTACTGACATACAGTTTCTTGGAGCAATGGGTCAGCCAGGTAAACATTTTTTATTCTTCCTCTGTGCATTTTAATTACATTTTGTAAGAAAAACTATACATTTCTAATTTTCTTATTTTAGGTGGAGGAAGAAATGATATTCCCGCAAGGCTTAAACGCCAGTTTTCGATATTCAATTGTCCATTACCCAACAATGATTCTATTGATAAGATTTTTAAAGTTATCGGCGAAGGTCATTATAATGCAAAGCGTGGATTTACTGTTGAAGTTAGATCACTTATAAAAAAAGTTATACCCCTAACCAGGGAACTATGGATGAGGACTCGAATAAATTTGTTGCCTACGCCAGCCAAATTTCATTACGTATTTTCCTTAAGAGATTTGTCCAGAGTCTGGCAAGGCATGATTGGAACACTACCGACTGTAATTGAATCAGAAAAATGTTTAATGTTATTATGGAAACACGAATGTTCTAGAGTGTTTTCTGATCGGTTTACCCATCAGACTGACAAGGATTGGTTCAACAAAGCACTATATGACATTGCAGAAGAGATACTAGGAGTAGAATATAAGACTATGATGGAAAAAGATCCCGTGTTTGTTGATTTTATGAGGTATATATTATATATATAACGTTTTAGTACCATTTTTTAGTTCTTTTACTTAACACAAGCAGAACCCGCGGCTTCGCCTGTTATTTTCGAAATTTTCACGCGGATCTTTTTTTTCTCGTATTAAATATCTCGCCTATGTTCATCAGGGATAATGTAGGATTCTAATAGTGAGAGATTTTTTCAAATCGGTCCAGTAGTTTCGGAGCCTATTCAATTCAAAGAAACAAACAAAAAATTAAATTTGCCTCTTTATAATATTAGTATAGATAACATTTATAATAAGCTTTTAGGTAATATGTTATGCAATAAAAATAATGTTTCAACAGAGATGCCCCAGAACCAACAGGTGAGGAAGGTGAAGACGCTGATATGGAATTACCAAAAGTATATGAACCTGTTTTTGACTATAGTGAATTACGAGATCGTTTGGAAATGTTCCTGTCCCAGTTTAATGAAATGGTTCGAGGTTCAGGAATGGATCTTGTATTTTTCCCGGATGCCATGCTTCATTTAGTAAAAATATCTCGCGTTATAAGACATCCACGAGGTAACGTCATGCTGGTTGGCGTTGGCGGGTCTGGAAAACAATCCCTTACAAAATTATCAACATTTATTGCGGGATACCGTTCCTTCCAAATCGCACTGACAAGGTCTTACAATGTTGGAAATTTCCTAGAAGACTTAAAATTATTATACAGATCTTGCGGAGTTCAAGGGAAAGGGACAACGTTTATTTTCACAGACTTAGATATCAAAGAAGAAGGTTTCTTAGAGTACCTGAATAACATTTTGTCGTCAGGAGTAATTTCTAATTTATTTACTAAAGATGAACAACAAGAAATTATTTCTGAGCTTACTCCTATCATGAAACGAGAAAATCAGAAAAGAACTTTAACAAACGAATTAGTAATGGAATATTTTCTTAACAGAACATGTCAAAATCTTCATGTGGTTTTATGTTTCTCTCCGGTAAGTGGTTATTATAGAAAAAAATAGAATTATCCTAATAAGGCAAACTATACAAATAGGTATTTATAAATTCTTAAATGTGTTGGAACCCTTTTTCCGATTAACTTCAATGACTTTAGCGCCATACCTATTTCTGCATAATAACAGGTTTGTTAATAGCTGCTGTGTTCCGCTTTAAAGGAAGATAAAATCATCCAAGGCGTTCCAATTTTAAAAAGAAAATAGTATTGTTTGTTCTAATTGCAGGTCAGTGAAGCTTTTAGATACAGAGCTATGCGTTTCCCAGCCCTTATATCTGGCTGTACGATTGATTGGTTCCAACCTTGGCCGAAAGACGCGCTTGTATCTGTAGCAGACCATTTTCTGGCGGAATTCGAAATAGAATGTACAAAAGAAGTGAAAAAGGAGCTTGTTACTGTTTTGGGCACTATACAAGATGTTGTATCTAAAGTATCCGCGGAGTACTTTCAAAGATTCCGGAGATCATCGCATGTGACTCCAAAGTCGTATCTTAGTTTTATCGGTGGCTATAAAACTATATATCAAATGAAGCAGAAAGAACTAGGCGATGGAGCATTAAGAATGGATACTGGTTTAGAGAAGCTCCGCGAAGCATCAATCTCAGTGGAAGTCCTTAAGAAAGATTTAGCTGTAATGGAACAAGATCTTGCTTTAGCTTCAGAAAAAGCTGATCGAGTATTAACAGAAGTGACAGAAAGAGCAATGCAAGCAGAAATTGTTAAAAACCAAGTACAAATTGTCAAAGAAAAAGCTGAAGCTTTAGTAGCATACATAGCTGAAGAAAAAGAGAAAGCGGAAATAAAATTGGAAGCAGCAAAACCAGCATTAGAAGAAGCTGAAGCTGCCTTGAATACAATTAAGCCTGCACATATAGCTACAGTGAGAAAGTTAGGTAGGCCGCCACATTTGATCATGCGAATCATGGATTGTGTATTAATTCTGTTCCAAAGAAGATTACATCCCTTGATACCAGACACAGCTGCACCATGTCCAAAGCCATCATGGGCCGAGTCTTTAAAGGTAAATTGTTATTTTCATTTACTCAAGTTTATTATACTATATTCCCCAAAACTAATACATTTTCATTATTGTATGCAGATGATGGCTAGCACTACGTTCTTGTTGCAACTACAAAACTATCCGAAAGACATTATAAATAACGAAATGGTAGAACATCTAGTTCCATACTTTGAAATGGAGGATTACAATATGGATACAGCTAAAAGGGTTTGCGGTGACGTAGCGGGACTGCTGTCATGGACAAAAGCTATGGCATTCTTTCACAGCGTCAATAAAGAAGTTTTACCATTAAAAGCCAATCTCTTACTCCAGGAAGCAAGATTGAAGGCAAGTCAAATTATTTAAATCATTATTATTTCGCTATTTTTGATAACTTTAATTACATAAACACATCAGTACTGTGTTGCAGGTTGCTATGGAAGACTTAGCGTCAGCTGAAAGGCAGCTTGAAGAAAGAGAAATGTCCCTAAGGAAAGTAAAAGAACAGTATGAATCTGCTGTTTCTGAAAAGCAACAATTAACTGATGCTGCTAATGTGTGTCTAAGGAAGATGACAGCTGCGACTGCACTCATCAATGGTCTGGGAGGAGAAAAAATTAGATGGACTCAACAAAGCAAAGATTTCAAAGAACAGTTAGGAAGATTAGTTGGTGATGTTGTGTTAGCCACAGGATTTTTATCGTATTGTGGTCCATACAACCAAGAGTTTAGAAACAGCTTATTTAATACTTGGATGGGAATATTAAAAAGTAAGCACATACCTGTAACAGACAATTTAAATATTACAAATATGCTGGTTGAAAGTGCAACTATATCGGAGTGGACGCTACAGGGTCTACCAAATGATGAATTGTCTGTACAAAACGCTTTGATCGTTACTAAATCAAGTTCATATCCATTGCTTGTAGATCCACAAAGTCAGGGCAAAAATTGGATAAAAAATAAGGAAAGTTCCAATGAGCTTCAAATAACTTCGCTTAACCATAAATACTTCAGGACTCATCTAGAGGATAGTCTTTCTTTAGGCAGGCCACTGCTTATTGAAGATGTTGGAGTAGAATTAGACCCTGTGATTGATAATGTTTTAGAAAAGAATTTTATTAAATCTGGATCTATAGAAAAAGTAATAGTGGGTGATAAAGAATGCGATGTAATGCCTGGATTCATGCTTTATATTACAACTAAGCTACCTAATCCTGCTTACTCACCTGAAATTAGTGCAAAAACATCCATAATTGATTTTACTGTAACAATGCAAGGCCTTGAGGATCAACTATTAGGTCGTGTAATTTTAATGGAGAAATCAGATTTAGAAGAAGAGAGAGTAGCACTATTCGAATCAGTCATGAAAAACCAGAGAAGTATGAAAGAACTCGAAAGCAATTTACTTTGTCGTTTAACGTCTTCTGTAGGGTCGTTAGTAGACGACGAAGCTCTTATACAAGTATTACAAATAACCAAAACCACAGCCGAAGAAGTGAATGAAAAACTTAAAGTAGCTGAGGTCACTGAGAAAAAAATTATTAAAGCCCGCGAAGAGTTTAGAGCTGTAGCAGCTAGGGGTTCTATATTGTATTTCTTAATTGTCGAAATGAGTAATGTTAATATTATGTATCAAAATTCTTTAAAACAGTTTTTGAATATTTTCGACAACTCCATCACAAAATCTGCTAAAAGTAACGTCACGGATGAACGAATAAACATTATTTTGAAATATCTAACGCATGAAGTATGGGCATTTACATTAAGAAGTTTATATGAAAGGCACAAAGCATTATTCACGCTTATGCTGGCCATGAAAATTGATTGTCAACGTGGATTGATCTCTCATGATGAATTCACGGCATTCGTAAAGGGCGGAGCATCGCTAGATCTTAATGCAGTTACACCAAAGCCATTTAGATGGATTTTAGACATAACTTGGTTAAATTTAGTGGAAATAAGCAAGCTAAAGGTATTTTCAGAAGTATTGAACAAAGTAAGTAAACAAATAATATTACATATTTGTAGCATATTGTATAGTATACAAAAGCTTAAGGGAATGTTGATATAAAACTATTTGCTACCTTTATTTTACTTTTACTAGATATCAACAAATGAAAAAGAATGGCGTGTTTGGTACGAGAAAGCGAAACCTGAAGAAGAAATAATACCAAGCGGATTTCAAGAAAGCCTCGACGTTTTCCGAAAATTGCTTCTTATTAGATCTTGGAGTCCAGATAGAACTCTTTCGCAAGCTAGAAAATATATTGTTGGTATGTTTTAATGAAATCTACCGCAACTTACTATTACTAATATTATCTAATTTTATAATAAGTTCCAACCTAAGCACGTATAGTAAGTAAATCTCCGTTTTATTTTGCATTACTCTTCGTCTTTTTTAGACTCTCTCGGTCCCGAATATGGTGAAGGCTGTATTCTGAACCTGGAAGCTACTTGGGAAGAATCGGAGCCACGCACTCCTCTCATATGTATTTTATCTATTGGATCAGATCCTTCTACACAAATAGCATCACTGGCCAAAGCAAAGGAAATAGGTAAATATTGCTAAGTTTATGTCTTTAACTTTAATAATATGTAGAACATCATTAAACCATTTTATTATATTTTATAGTTTTAAAGGCGGTATCCATGGGACAAGGACAAGAAATTGTAGCTCGTAAAATGATATCAGATTCTATGAATGAAGGAGGCTGGGTGCTGCTGCAAAACATCCACTTGTCGCTTCCATTTTGCGTAGAAGCTATGGACGCCCTTATTGAAACGGAACATATTCAAGAATCATTTCGTCTGTGGCTCACTACAGAAGTGCATACCGACTTTCCTATAGGGTTATTACAAATGGCGATAAAGTTCACCAACGAGCCACCTCAGGGTATAAGAGCTAGCATGAAAAGAACGTATCAAAACATTACTCAAGACACGTTAGATTACTCATCACTATCTCAATGGCCTCCATTGTTGTATGCAGTAGCATTCTTACATACGATTGTTCAAGAAAGAAGGAAATTCGGTCCTCTAGGGTGGAATATACCGTATGAATTCAATCAGGCGGACTACGCTGCAAGTGTCCAATTTATACAAAATCATCTCGACGAAATCGATCCTAAGAAAGGAATATCCTGGCCCACTATCTGTTACATGCTTGGAGAAGTGCAATACGGTGGAAGAGTGACAGATGATTTTGATAAACGACTTCTGACCACATTTACAAATGTTTGGTTTTGTGATGTACTATTAAGACCTGGTTTCGAATTTTATAAAGGATATAAGGTGCCTCAAACTAGGAACTTGCAAGGCTATGTAGACTATATTAACCAGTTGCCTTTGACGGATACGCCGGAAGTATTTGGGCTGCATGGTAATGCAGATATAACATATCAAATCAATAGCGCCAAGGATATATTGGATACCATTCTAAGCGTTCAGCCTAAGGAAGGTGGCAGTCAAGGGGGTGAAACTAGGGAAACTATAGTTTATCGATTAGCCGAAGACATGTTAGAAAAACTTCCAAAACAATACGTCACTTTCGAAGTCAGGGAAGCATTACAGAAAATGGGCGCATTTCTGCCGATGAACATATTTTTAAGGTAAGAACGTACTTAATTTTTTTTTTTTGGGAAATTTAATAACTTGGACATTTAAAGTAATTTATAGAATTTTATGTAATTTCTTTTTAGGCAAGAAATAGACCGTATTCAGCGAGTCATAAAAACAGTCCACACCACTCTTTGCGACTTGAAATTGGCCATTGATGGCACGATAGTCATGAGTCAAGGCTTACGGGAATCGCTTGATGCTATGTACGACGCGCGCATTCCTCAGCAATGGTTAAAGGTAATAATATTATTTTGCCGATAAAGAAGAACAAATTTATTATCCTACAGATATTATTTACTTACTCCGCATAGGAATAATGTATTTTATAATAATAAAAGCTGGTGGAGGTGTATTTAACTTTATATTTAATATTAAAACTAGGTATCATGGGAATCTGCAACACTAGGTTTTTGGTACACGGAACTACTAGAGCGTGAACAGCAGTATCGAATTTGGCTCCGCACAGGACGACCACATGCTTTCTGGATGACGGGCTTCTTCAACCCACAAGGATTCCTCACTGCTATGAGACAGGTACGTCATTTGTCTCTTTCAACCAATTATAAAATTCCAAAAGGTGTTGGCCTCATATCCTACCGTACTATTTAGGCGAAACATTATGAAGCGAGGTTGGCTGATGCTGTTTTTTTCGGCGCTGCCATGAGATTTAGCATTAGGTACGTTTTTTGGTAGGGTCGCCACTGATTAAGTAACGAGTTCAAAATAATTGTCGTTTCCGAATCTAAAATGCTTATAATAGAATTACAGATTTAAGATCTCAAATGTTTGCAGGAAGTAACTCGCAGTCATAAGGGTTGGGCTCTAGATTCCGTAGTTTTACAGAATCATATCACAAAGTTAAATCGTGAGGAAGTACATGAAGGGCCCAGCGAAGGAGTGTATGTATACGGACTATTTCTGGAAGGTAAGCATCATGAAGACAATCTTTACTACTTAAACGTGTCAATTACTCAGAATAGAATATGAAATCGCGTCGATAAGTCTTATTCACGCATGTTCTCTCAGTGCGAGACTGGTTTAGTCCATAGTCTATCGTGCTGGCCAAACGCGATTTTCTTTAAAGAACTCTAATACAAGTAGAATTGTAGACATTAAACTATTGAAAGGCCGAATTTCCGACTAGGCTATCACTGCCTAAATCATAGTCACCAATCACCAATCATTATAATACTAGAAGCATTCATTAAATTTTTCAGGTGCATCGCTGGATAGGAAATCAGGCAAGTTGATCGAATCGAAGCCGAAGGTCCTTTACGAACAGATGCCCATAATATACATCTTCGCAATCAACACCACGGCTGGGAAAGACCCCAGGCTGTACGAATGCCCTATTTACAGAAAACCTCAGAGGACAGATGCTAAATATGTTGGTTCCATTGACTTTGAAACTGATAGCAATCCGAGACATTGGACGTTGAGAGGAGTAGCACTGCTATGCGATATCAAATAGATGCTTAATTAAATAAAGATTACATACAATGAATCTGATCTTAAGTTTTATTGGACCTTATCGCACGTAAAAATACTCTTGAAGAATTTGACAACTGAGATTTTTTAATACGCATTCGATTGTAATGATTTGCAATGTATCGTGTTTCATATTTGTGCAGCATCCATACTCCTATGACCATCTCCTAGGACGCTCTCATCCCGGGAGCTCGGGTTCGATTCCCGGTACGGGAATAAGCAAGCAGGCAGTGGTGTTTTGCATTTTATATATTTGTTTTTGTTTTTGTTTGAATTTATAATTCATAGAATTAAGTTTAATTTGTAATTCAGATGTAATCCTAATGGATACAAAGTT
>DWIJ01000732.1:0-10296 GCA_018248315.1 Chioides albofasciatus
GCATCGCAAGTACGTGACGGAAATCGCACTGCAACGTAAACCAATAACATCCTCGCGAGTTGGTACGAACCACAGAATGATTAATGTATAGAGATGTCGCTGTACATATCAATAATGAGTGCTGAATTCTGATACATCTACTTTGTTTTCACGCATAAGATTTGTATAATCTAAAAATTACTTTCAATGCTATATTGCTGATAGGATTAGATTTACTCCTTTTAACGCGTATTTGCGGTACGATTAAAAATGAATACATACATACCTCTGTCGTAAGTATGGATATACACGAATACTCAAAACACCCAAACCTACAGTTTAAATTGATTATCTGTATGGCTGCTTACATTAAATAATTATTTATTTTTGTTTCACATAATTATGTACATATTATTTAAAATGCGCATGTGTCTGTACTTTCATATCTTTAAACGATTGTTTAAATGACATCGAAAATTTATATAATTACATGTATAACCTCACACAGTATTTTCTTTCTAAGCAAAGACTCATTCTGCTATCTAAGAAGACACAAACAATAATTATGCCGTATCATACTTTCAATCGACAACCAAAGGGCCGACCGCGTCAACTTGTAAATTTATATCCACCATTACCACAAAGTAATTAACTATTTCTAAAGCAATTTGTTCAAAAGTTTCAATTTATAGCACTAACCTTAGTAGCCTTCATAGCCTGCAGCTCAGCATTGAGAGCAGCGATCTTAGCCTCGTTCTTCTCCTTAGTTTTGATGATATTGGCTTGCTGCTGACATCTCTTCTTCAGCTCCGAGATCTCAGCTTCAAGAGTGGACACCTTAGTGCGACGCTCTTCGTGGGATGGGTCTTTGCTCTGTGACAATGAAAAATATGCTCTCATATAAATAAAATTATCATACGATTCACGAGTAAAGGATACAGATTTATTGCTGACAAAATGGTAAGGACTGGAATGTGCTTAAATAGTTAGCAAATATTTGTAAATCTCAGGTTTAATGGTTACTCTGTCAGAAAAGGTTGCAAATGAACTAAAAAAACGAACTTACGAAACCATTAATCCTAAATCATAGGCATAGTATAAAGTGGAATGGGTGGGGTTCCAATAACCTTTACTGTAATGACCGTTGACGAATAAGAATGGTTAGCTTTTGCCATATTGTAATGGAGTCTTTGAATATTTTTGACTTCTTCAACTTTCGAACTCTACGCCTACGCCAGAAGGGGGAAATAGAAACTCCCTACCCCCCCCCCCTCTTTTATATACCCCAATGAGTGAAAAATCAAAACAACCTTTGTTTTCAAATGCTGCAAAAGTTCATCCCTCCCCTTCTCCCACTGGGCTATCTTGTCTTCGTTCTCGCGAAGGTTGTTGTGACTCTCCAACATCTCTTTGTTGTTGGCGAGGATTGCTTGTACTACGGAAGCCTTGATTGCCATCGCGCGGTTCAGCTCTTGCAGCTCTTGGTTTAGTGCCACCTGTGTAACCAATAATAGAACGAATTAAAATTTGATGTAGAAAATATTTGAATGCAACAATGTAATAAGCAACAACAACAATAACTTAATATTTTTTTCAATTAAGTAATTAGATTATCCTCTAGCCTGGATTAGACTTTCAAGTGCTTTAAAATTCAAGGTTTCCTGGGTGTATTTTATTTTCATTTTTGGAGAGGTAATTAAACAAAGTTATTACGAATTTTAAAATCAGCAGCTACACTTGAGATTTTTAAATAATTTTTCAATATCTAAATCAAGTTATGAAATGTTTCATAAAAATTTATAGAGACCTGTCCCATCGCCCGCTTTTCTTCCTCCAACACAGCTTGGTCTTCATTCAGCAGGACATCCTCATCCACCTTTTCACTGTCATTGTCGTCTTTCACAAACGACAACTTGATCTCGTGGTCTATTAATTGCTCGTTCGTCTTCAAATTGACGCTCTGCAGGTCCTCTAACCTAACTTTAATCTCTTTAAGATACTCCACAACACTGTTCTTTTGTACTTCATCATCTAACCTATCCGTCGTGTTCAAGTTATCTATCGTTTGATTACACTGTTCTGTTAGTTCGTTCAGTTTACGCTCAATTTTGTCCTTCGCGGCTTCAGCTAAAAGCGCTTTTTCGCATAGATTAGTGTTTTCAATCAACATGTTACCCAAATGTTCTGTAACTTGTTTGTGTTTTTTGAGTAGTTCTGCATACTTCGCCTTTTCTCTGTCTAATTCCTCTTGTAACTGTTCATTGTTTTGCTCGCTTATTGTTGGCAGTTTACCCAGTAATTGTAGCCTAAGTTCGTTAACTAAATTATTTAATCTGTAAAATAAAAATTGATTCTAAAATTATGTAAAAACAGAACAAGTTACATTACACCAATGTTATTTTTGCATGGCTTACAATAACACAATAGATGTTTTTCTAAGCAAGATGACACTTAACAACAAAAAACATAATTTGTACCTAAGAAGCATGTACCAAAAACTTGATGAAAATATAGATATTTTGTCAGTTACAAGCTTATACAAAGAGCTGAAAATTTACCTGACAATTTCAGCAGCCTTCGCATCCTGGTTGATAACCGGCTTGTTACGTATACGCCTGGCACGATCGGCGTATCGCAGTGTAGACACCGTCTCGTCTAAGTTATAATCGGCTGGACTCACGCACGCGACCATCAATGTTAGAGAGTTACCTCCAAGACTGTCTGTAATAAATATTACATAGTTTTCGTGACCATTAGTGCTATGAAATGGACAATAACCTAGAAGTACAAGTCTATCACACTATCCCAAATTTAAATCTCATTTATTGAAAATTTATACATATAGAACTCTTCAACCTCAACAATGTACTACCGATTCGGAAGGTGATTCGCTATGGAGAAGAACCGGCGAAAGAAACTCCATTAATTTAATAGAAGAAGAGCCCTATCTTGATATACTTATTTTTTATATGATAGGACCATGCTGACAATTTGATGGCAATTGGCAAGTGTTATGTCCATGGACATACCTGATTAGAATCCTATCTGAGGTTGGTCACAGTGGTGGTGCTAATTATTATAAATACTTCTATGTCTATGTCTATGTCCAACAGGTGGACTGCTCATCTCCTACTCCTATAATATAAAAAATCCACATACCTTGCAACAACCTAGTCAGTTTACTGTCTCTGTAACTGATGAAGCTCCTATTGGTGCCGTCGCCCAACGCCGATATGACGTTACCAAGTGCCAGTAGACCCTGATTGATCTTCACACCTTCCTTCATGCGTTCTCCAACCGCCTTCGTCTTCTTAATGCGCTCTGATCCAGCTAGATCTACTAGATGGAATTTCGAGGTTGTTGCTATGTTCCTGAAAAAATGTTTAGTATGGTTAACCTATGTCTACTTATTTATTTATTCTTTATGAACCTATTACAAAAAGTAAAGGCACAAAGGTGGACTTAATGCCAAATAGCATTATCTGCCAGTCAATTATATTCACTATGCATTGCCAATATTTTGTGATTCCTTTTTATGTGTACATATTCAAATACTTTAACACCCAAGTCGCACGAGCACTTCACTAACGGCCAATTAGCATTGAAATGAAATAAAGGGAGTTCTGCATGTTTATAAAATTTTTAAAGCCTTACTACATTGGTTTTTAAGCAATGGACAGTGAACATTTTGTAGAATAGGCTAAATAGCTAAATACGCATAGACTAGGTAGGCATTTAACGCAATGTTTTTTCAACGCTCGTGCAAAAGTTTACAGTGTGCTGAATACCATCATCATATCAATAAAAAGCTTACTTGTCAGTACGACTCTCCTTAGCGATAACAATAGTGAAGACAGCATGACTCCGACTGGATGCCTGGTTCATCGCTGTAGAGCCCGTCACGCGGCCGGAGGAACCTCTCTCTAGCACCATCATGGTTTCCATTGTGGATGCCACAGGTAGTTCTGTTATACCTGGGGAAGTAAAAAGAAGTTTAGAATGAGTAATTAAGAAATTACACAGCAAACAAGTAGTCTACCAGATGATAAGTGATATTGGTAATCAAATTTGTGAAACCCCATTGCCAAATCCAAATTTTTAGAGGGTGTATCCCCTAAGTACTATATTGAAATGACTCTTGTAAGTCTCTCTCTTACACTTTAAACAGAACACAGGCTTATTGCTATTATTTGGCAGAAATGAGTAGAGATAAAAAGTTTCCAATTTGACAAACTTACTAATCTGAACAATACATAATACCAATTGGATAGCAAACTAATTGACCACATTTTAGTTAAATTAAAAAAGCTTTTATACACACTCTGTAAATATAAATTTAAAAACGATTTAACACTTTAAAACAATAAATTCCAAATTCTAATAATAAAGGCTTTACAATTAACGCATTAACGCTTAACGCGCTTTTTACACTCAGCCCCACACTAGGTTTCCCTGTACCGTGGGTGCCATGGACGCACACAAGACAAATACACAAACACCCAGACCCAGAAAGCGAAATCTAAATTCATCATTTAGATATCAGTCTGACCGGGGATCCAACCCGGGACCCATTGCGCGTCAGACAGGTATAGTGACCGCTCGGCCACGCGGGTCGTCAATTTGGAAATAACATCATAGTAATGTATACCTGGTAAAATAACCCCCTTATTTATATCCTCCCGAATCTCTATAATGCTGTGACCCCTTTCCTTCCCAGACAGCAGGTCGTAGCATTGCTCCTGATAGAGTTCCATGAAAGAGACAGTCACTTTGAACACAAACTTGTCCTCATGGGTCTCTATGAAGTCGAATATGTCGGCCACGGCCTGCGGAATTACACCTGTAAGAAATAAAAAAAAACATTTAATTTGGTCAAAAATTTAAGTAACACACAAGCAATACATCATCGAATTTTTCACACGGATCCTTATTTTTTCCTCATATTAAATATAGGCTATGTTCATAAGGGATAATGTAGAATTCTAATGATAAAATAATTTTTCAAATTGGTCCAGAATTTTCAGATCCTATTCAATACAAACAAACAAACAAAAAATATCTCCGCTCAGCTTTCATTTTACCCGTGGTCACCTGCAATGTTGGTATTTTGTGGAGCCTTAAGGAGTGTGTGGCATTAAGCTTTAACACAAAATAAATACAAAATCTTACCCAGCTTGGTAGAATCTCCATCTGATCCAGAATAATTTGTCCCCATGGTGTAGGTTTTGCCTGAGCCAGTTTGTCCATAAGCAAGTATAGTTACATTATACCCTGTAGGAAAGAACAGAAAACATATTTTTTAAGTTACAAGAATGTTGTGCAGACCTGCATTTTTCATGGATATGCATGGATGCTTCATTATTGACCAATTACTCTCCTATCTTCTATTAGGATGTAATTGATTTAGGGCATAGCCCATTGACATGCCCATGGACAGTATCATGATGCTGGTCTGGTGTAAATTGCTACACTTTGCACAATTTTAAGAATTTTGCTAAAGAACTCTCAGGTGTATACAGTTTCTTCATGTTTTCCTTTACAGTTATAACAAATAATGATTTTCTAATGTGCACATAGCTTTGAAAAATATTTGTGTAAACCCAGTTCCTAACAACTCTACGAAGAGACAACAATTATGATAGACCTACTTAGAAACAAAGGAGTTGATTACAATGACCTCATTAATAAATCTATGACATAGTTCTACTTCCATTAGGAACTCAAACTGTACAAGTTAACATAGGTTTTTGATACTGTATAAAGCCTCTGTAAGCAGTGATAGCCTAGTGGTTAAGAAACTCGGCCTCTCATTCGAGGGGTCCGAGGTTCAAATCCCAGGCACTCACCTCTGACTTTTATAAGCTATGTGCCTATTAGAAATTAATTTGCTAACATGCTTGAATGGTGAAGGAAAATATTGTGAGGAAACCTGCATACCTGAGATTTAAAAAAATCTCAAAGGTATGTGTAGGCTACCAACATGCACTTGGCCAGCATGATGGACTATGGCCCAATACTTCTCATTCTGAGAGGAGACCCGTGCCCAACAGGGGGACAGTAATGAGTTGTTGATGATGATGATAAAGCCTTTACCTTGAAATAATTTCCCAATGAGACCTTTAACGGCTGTGTCATAGAACTCCTGTTGTGTGATATGCTGCGGGAACACATAGTTGTAAGTAAAGGCTAAGTCTTTGATCGTCACTTGAGGCTCCCCATTCACCACTTCGATGCACTCGTCACACCCTCTCTCAGTTTCTTGCCGCATCAAGGGCCTGATGCGAAGAGCCACTTGCACTGTGTCTATTGTTTTATTCTCCCCGTCCACCATTTTGACTATTTGTTTCTCAAAATGATGTCAAATGTGCGCCCTTCGCTTAGCTAACGACTTTTTTCATATACGTTTCATACTTCCATGGCCGGTTATAGAGGGAAAATGTCAGTTTTAGTCAATAATTTTCTTTTGTAACACCCGCGTTCATTAGTTGTTTTCGGCCAGTCTTACTGTAGCATGTATGAATTGTCTGAAACAACAGATTCACATATATATCTTCGAAATAACTTAAATATAAACGCAACACTAGCAGATGCCAGCATTTTACGGAAAAAAATAGAGAAACGGATTTAGAAGTTTAGAACGTATTGTGAGCAAGGTACACTTACCAAAGTTTCTGTAGATTTATATATAGATTACACGACAAAAACAGTCTTAGTTTAATTTAAAAACTTGTCTTCATAGAAATTTATTTTACCACAACACTAAAGCTAAATTAGTAATCAAACGGAAAACGTTTAGATTTACAATTACGATACGTTTCAAAATTACAACGGCTGGCCAAACCAAACGACACATTTAAATTTAGTGTTGCCTGATACAGTTAAAGTTTAATATCAGACACGACGCATATAGTATTTAATAAAGTTAAGCTAAGTTGAATATAAATTTAACAATTACTAATAATGTCCTATAAATTTTAGATTCAAGCGACTTAATTATTATTCATAACATATTTGTTATAATCCTACATAGGTTGTACAGCTAAGATCAAGTCAGTTCTGTCATAAGGCTGAAGGTTGTTTAAAACCCTGAAAATATTAAATTATTCTTATTATGAAACAGCAAATATTAAAAATTGCTTCTTAAAATGAAGATTATGTAAATCTTTTACCCAGACGACGTATTTTTCTAACATAATATATTTTAATTCGGAGTACAGATTATAATTTGTCAAGTAAACTTAGTTGTACAACCGTATATTCGTGTTTTTGTACTTGTAAGTTGCAACACTGGACGTATTATTTATCTTTGGTAAAATAAAAATAAAAGAAGATTGTCTAACTGACATTTGACACTTATTAAGAAAGCGAGCGAAAATTGAGAATCTCGAAATTAGAAAGAATTTGAAACAAAATCTCATTTTTAACACAATTTTGCACAAACATTGCCAAGATTATGTGCCGTGACTGTGACTGTGATGTAATCGAAAAGAAATTTGTCTCATAGAAGACAGTATTTGGTGAAAAACGTCGTATTTTAGTTAACTGTATGTGCGTCATGCCGCCCAAAACAAGAGGGGGTAAGATCTCGAAGGCTTCGAAGGAAAACATTGACGCAAACCCTAAACGCAAACTAAGAACAACAGGTAAAGTAACAAAACCTAGAAAAGCATTAGCAGACAAAACGAATTCTGCTTCTGATGACAATGCATCAGTTTTACCATCGAAACCTACTAAAAAGGATGAACAGGATAATTTGCTTTGCAAACAAAGGCCTCGCCGTGACCGACGTCTTCCAAACAGATACGTAGAGTGCAATGTGTTACAGAATTTATCTAACAGTAAGAATGCTTCCATTGACAATGAACCTAAAGAGCCAGTTAAGATTCCAATTGTCTTAATAAGTCCTTTAAAGGTCCCGAAAACTAATTTACACGATAGCTTGATTGCTAGCAGGCCTAAAAGAATATGTCGATTGCCGTCTAAGTTTGAGGACCATTCCATTAGTCCAAGCAAGTTTGTCCCAGTACAACCAGCGTATGCCAGTACACCTAAGATACAAAAAAGTGTTGAAAACCGAAAGAAAGAAGTAAGTTCTAAACTAACTCCAGTCTCTAAGGTAATATCCACCAAAGTTACTAGAAGAGCTGTGCAAAAGCAAAAGGATGCCTCAAACAGTAGTGCAGATACAAATAATAATGCCAAAAAAGATCTACCTCGCACTAAAATCGCCAAAAAAATTGCAACAAAAAGTCCACCGAAAGTATCTCCTACTAAATCAACCTCAAATAAAAAGGAAGGAAACAATGTGTCCATACGGGTCCTTGAAGATAAGAAGTCATTAAAAAGAGATGCAAGTAATATTGATGTTTATGAGTTTACATACGACCCAAATGATGAACCTCCACCTCAGAAAAAGAAAAGGAAAAAGCCAGCAAAGAAACGAGAACCAAAGCCCAAAACAGTTGTTTTCAAAAACAACTATGATTTCAATGTGGCTAAAGCTTTATCTGCTCTAAAGAATAAAGTTGCTGCAAATTCCACAAAAATTGTCGAAAAGACTGGTAATGGGAACATACCACCCGCAAAACCTGTTGAAAAAGCTGATAGAATACTAGTAACTCCTGCAACACAAACAAACACAAAAACTATCACAATAAATGAAGTTAATACACAAGCTACCTCAAACAAACATGTTACAAAAGAAGCTACAGATGGTAATCATAGAGTACCAGTAACTTCTCTTTCCACACAAACAAACACGCATACAATCACAACAAATGAAGCAAACACACAAGCTACCTCAAACAAACCTGTATTAAAAGAAGCAACTATTGGTAACACAGAAAATAGTCATGTTTCGCAGAAGAATTATAATTCTGTCAGAGTAGAAGACATTGCTTTAGATTTTGAAGATAGTTACACCGATGAAATTAATTATTCACCTGTCAATTCTCCCTGCCGACCGATAACACCAGCTCCTCAAAATGTGGATAGAGAAAAGAGACCTAATAATGCTGATCCGTTGAATCTTAGAGAAGATTTAAGCTTCTTTGACGATAATCCAGTGGCAAGTAGCAGCATGAATGTTTCTGTGAGGAATCCCGCTGCAAGTCCTTGGAGAGCAGAGTTTGGCAGTCTACCAATAAAATGGCAGGTCAATACGTATGTCAAAGCTAACATGACACCAGCGTACGAAAGCTCATTTATCAACTTCAACGACAGCAAGAAGAAACATGTTTACACTAATATGGGACCAGATACAAATGAAAATGACGCCCCGCAGATCTATGAAGATAATGCCTCAAAACTAAAACAAACAAGTATTATATCTTACATCAAAGAATGCGTTGAGAAGAGTGCTAAGAAAAAGAAAAATAAGTTAACGCCAATCAAAAATAACTCTTTATTTGAAGACTTAAATAACACTTCAGTATATACAGATGCAAATGAGAAAGTTACGCCTAAGAAGAAACAAAATAAAACAACAACAGATGAAAATATCACACCACCTAATCAGGATGTAAGTGGTAACTTTACTGAATGTTCTGGAAACAATTCAGAAGGGAATAAAGATAGTGCAGAAAAAGTTAGAAACTCGAGTAAGAAGAAGAAAGATAAAGATATCACTTATTTTGGATTTGACGACAGCGAAAATCAAGACCAAGAGAATGTGTCGCCCACAAAGAAGTTAGATAAACGTAAGCTGCGGGCATTGAAGCCTCGATCAAGAGCGGTACTTCAGGAAATCAACAGGGTTAAGGAGCCAACTAGAATTGCATTGCCGGCTGCCATCAAATCCAAGCTCGCACAAAGCTCTGATACAGTCAATAAACTGTTTGATCAGATGAAATCTGCGGCCGAGCCACCTGTCTTCCCAGAAAAGGAACCTATTCAAACTGGTGAAACTACTAATGTAACAGAAGATAGATTAAATGAAGATTTAAATGGTGATGATGCTGATTCTGTCCACTTGTTTGAAGATATAGAAGTAGTTCATCACCTAAAGGTATATAACAGTAATTATTTAATAATATTATCCGATTACGTGATTTTTTTGGAAACATGGCTGTAACCGTGTCTTAAAATTTGAACTATGACTCTTTTTTAGAGAGCTTTATAATCCTTTATAATCTGAATTTTTGAGTCTCAGAAATGTAAATTACTAGACTTTAGTGTATGTTAATTTTGACTATTATAAGTGTAATACCTATTTTTAGTAGTTTTGTTCCCAGAATTATTGAAAATAGCCGTTTTACAAATTTCAGCTGTTTAAAAATTGTTTTATGAAAAATATTTTTTTTACAAAAATATTTGTTA
>DWIJ01000733.1:0-10291 GCA_018248315.1 Chioides albofasciatus
GCCGGTAATCGAACCCGGAACTCTTTGTCGAGCCGGCGTAGGAGCAGCTGTCTCATCGAGTCGTAAAGTGTTTCTGATATAAGTAAGTACTCAAGTTAATCTTTACGAACCTTGGCATTACTATTGTATGATTGAATCAGTTGCTAAACTAAGCCTGATGGCTATGAGAGATCATGTCATGTCTACATTCCACGTTACGAACCACTGTCATCTTTGAATGATAAAGGGAAATTTAAGGGGAAGTGGTAAAGTAAATGGTTTTGCAAATTATGTTGCGATAACCCAAGTCTTTCAAGTATCTGGGGAAAAGTGACAAGCTGATTTAAGGGAGGGAAATTTGATAGATTACATGACCAATTGTTTGAAAGTAGCACTAGGTAAAGCGTAGAAGAATTAACGTAGAAGAAGTAACATAGAAATATACATTAAAAAAAAGACAGTTAACCAGGAAAACGTGATTTTGAATTTAACAACCATCAGTAACTTAGGAATAATATTCCCGAAACAAAATCTGAAGAAGAAAGGTTGAACTTTGCTCTACATAGTAGATAAATCCTAAAGACGAGACGCTGATATGGAAGACGGATGTAAAAATGTGATAATTAAGTATTTCTTTTTTATCTAAGTCGGGCAGGGCACCAAGGGTCGTTGATGCCTGCTCTATTATTGCTCTAAATAGACAGTGGTGCGCGGGCGAGAATGTTAATGGGTGCCGTCTCGAGAGCAATGCGGACCGCGTCTTTTTGTCCAGAGGCGACAAACTGCGGACGGCGTTTCGTCGCATTAGAGCAAGTGGCTTAATTGTGATAGCTGGAACTGGTAATGTTTATGAGCAAAATCTAATTGTTATTGAGAGCAATCTACTTATAGTACTCAGGAGCAAATTCGCCGAGATTTTTTTGAAGGATTAAGATGGGATTAGGCGGAAACTTTAATTGACTTTGTCATTTCAAATGTAATTAATAAAAAGTAACTTGATTTAACACAGCAAGTACGCTTTTGAGTGAAAGTATATATTTCACAATCGGCATATCTACATGTCATAATAGATTAAGGAACAATAAATATTTCAATGCAACGGAAAGAATACTATCTTTTAACTATCATACCATTTATAAGTTCCGAAGAATCACACGACGTTACGACAGCACAATCAATTAGCGACCGTCTGAAGATTCGCCGGTTTCCGACAGAGTTCACAGGTTTTACGTAACAAAAATTATTGACCATTAGAAATTCAAATATGGACACCGTGGAATGAAAGATTGCGTAAATTTTATGGTGGATTTATGATTTACCGACTTTCTACGATTGAATACGACCGCGACTGCGACAGATTCACTAATTGCATTAGATATACCGTTAATCGTTATGTAAACTTTCAAGTTTGGTATTAAGTAATCTCCTGTATATACTTATGCGGCGTTTTTGTATCTGTTTTTTCTTAAAATTACTTCTGAACTCATTTTGTTTCATTTGGATGATCTAAATCATGTATGAGTATGTCATAGTTGTTATTATTCTGTTTTTAGTTCTGAAAGTTAAATGATGTAATGCTATAATTTCTTGTTATTGAGCAACTTCTTATCAGTCTTGACCAGATCTATTAGTTTCATAATTTATTCATTCCTTATAAGAGAAGCCGCGGGTAGGACTTAATCGAGAAAGCCGTGCCTCCCGTGACCCGTCACGTTCTATCGATTCGGTTAGTTAATGTGATTTAATTTGAAAGTAGCCTTACACTTCCGACAGTAAGATAAAGCGCGCGAGTTACGCGTGCAAATTTGTACTAATGATTTTGATAAATCGAATTTAAAATTTAAATGCCATTGGCTACCAATGAATGATGAGGCAACTGGTGTAAGTTGAAACGAATTTATTTAGAAGGTCGAATTCGAAAAAAGCCCAACAATGCTGTCTTCCAAATTTATGGTTTCTACAATTTACCATAACTACCAAGGATTATAGTTAATCTCATAAACGAGCACTACGCATTATAGGAACTTACAAAAAAGTTTTTGATCATTGACGCCTACCTCTTTTATCCTCTTCTAACAAACGTAACTTGTGAATTTGTCCTGCTCTTTCTTTTACCCTTTCGACACACTCTTAACGGGTTAACGCGATTGCATGGGAGACCGCACTAACCTATGATTATAAGGTAATCAACGTTACCCCACAGAACTTGTAATAAAGGGGCCTGGAATCCGTCACACCTACTTAAACAAAGCATCCCACGCCTTAGAGAATCTTCTTGTTATTCTTGATTACGTAATAACACCTCTGGGAATAACTTATTTCTGTAAGGAATTTGTATCCCAAAAAGTATTAGATTCAGCAGAGAGTAGCTCGTATGGTCTTATATATATGCATTTGATATCACGTAGTAATAGTTAACGAGAACTTGAGCAAACACAAGTATAATAATTATTCAGAGTGTCTTATTAGTGACCTTGCGTTACTCGCTTAAAAATTTAAAGTGCTTAAGTATGAGCAGCTTTAAAATATAATGTAATTCAGAGCAAGAAAGCGAAATTATATCGCAACATTGTTTAATGTATTACACATACAGCATAATGAATACGTTTTACACACCTGCATCATTTACAAGGTTACGTCGATCATTCATCAAGAATATAGCTCCAGATGCCATAAAGTTGAAGAGGTAGCGAACAAGAATCGGACAAAAACATCTCTAAATGACAGATGTGTAAGCACATCGGTCCCCGATGGTGCGTGCCAAAAAGTCCGGAATTGCAAGGTGTTCCAATTATGTGGCTGGAAAAAGTTTAACCATCTGCAATCAATTTGGGAACGCCGCGATACAATCGTGAATTTGTCACTCGGTGTCCGTACTCGCATTTTTAAGCTGTCCTCACAGGCTTGTTAATTTAGTGGCGCCTGAATGTTGGGGCTTTTTGAGTCGATACGATTTAAAAGGTGGATTCGTCTTCTTTACGCACATGAATTACTCGTAAGTGATAAATCGTTTCAAGCTAACTTCTGAGTAAAAAATATTTTGTCAACATACGGTATATGTGATTGAAGAATAGATAACTTACTTTAGTACGACCATATTTGTAATGCAACTGATCTCAGACTGGGAATATTAATTTAATTATATAGAAGAACGTCAAAGTAACAGATAACAATTTTACATAATAACTTTAAAGGACCACCCAAACAGGATTTGTAATCGATTGCGCAGAAAATAAACAGCAGTCACCATCGCAGAGCCAGCGGTTAACAGCTTCGACAGTAACAAAAGAAACCAATTGTCAATACGATCCGACCATTCTAACCTGACACGCCCTTAAACCTTGTTACGGAGTAATAAAGACGTTTATCGTAGGTGAAGAGAAGACTAAATGGTCGGCGATAATTTCTATTGACGTAGAAAGTGAGCGAAGTGATTCGTTCCCAACAATTGTGTGTGGAAAGTCAAGTGGTCGTTGTTTTCGCGACGGAATGGAAAACGTGTATCGGTGAAAACTAAACGATTGTTAGCGATTGTCGAACCTTTTTTCTGAACACCATGAAAGTTGGAGACACATGGAGGAATTTATAGAGAATGAAAAAGTCAGACGATTATGCGCGACGCCATGCTTCGATAAGTATGATGAATAATTATCGCTGTCAGGGCAATCATTATTGTTTCGCTCCAAAGCTATTTTTATGCAAATTGAATAAGTCATGATAAAGAAATATAATAATAGGAAATTTTATCATCTATGCGAAGAAATTAAATTGCTTAGACCATTTATACGTTTATCCAACCAGAAACGAATATAACGAATAGCAAAAACATTTGAAAATATAATTTTAATGTGCCAGCATATCAGCACCGTTCTCAGTTACCAAAAGTCAATGACATGTAATGCCATACAAATGAAAACAAACTAAATTCGAGGTGGCTTGTCAAAACATTGGATATTGTTGCTGGAACTCCGTCATGCAAAATACATTATGATATCGGATCTCTTTGTTATGCGTCATGAGAACAGTTTTTTATCAATCAGATCTATTATTGTGTTCTTATTCGCTCATTTTCTTGTACTACAACCTACATTTTGACGTTTGTAAAAACTACAATAATGTTATCACAGATATCTTGACCGTTTAAAAAACTAATCAATTTCTCTCACGCACTGGTACTACCCGTATTTCTATTCGGAACGTGCAATCTACATTCAATATTTGCTTAGCGAATTCACATCAAATAGATTTATCAGTTAGCCTAGATAGCGAATAATAAAAAATGGGCTGTCAAAATGCGGTTGGTACAACTCAATCGGATCTGGCCTCTCGTACTAAATGATCTGTCATTAGCCGTGCTCCTCCGCGCGGGCTTGCGGCCACAATGCGCTTCATGATCTGCTACAGATCGTTCTCGAGATAAACGTAGATAATCATTTCCGGTGGACATTTTGCATGTTAATTACTTTCTTTCTTAACATTGATTTAAAGGTTGGCGTTGTAGGTCATGATCAAAGTAAATTAATTTCGTGCTTGCAAATCTTTGATCTCTGTTAAGTAAACATTGTTTTTTGGCAGTACTCACTGAAATGTATCTTGTTTAAACAATTTATTTTCGCCGTGGTGTAATCTGTGATGTAGTAATTTACAAGATTAGTTGGTAAGCACCTTTAATTACAATCGCCGTTTAAAGATACGAACAATAGTCTCTAACTCGAAATGGCTGCTTTCTGATCAATCTGCAATAGATATTCCAACTGCCAGCTATAATTGCATTCCAATAACTGTTATCAAGTGGATCGAAAGCAATTGTCTAATACACGAGCATTTACAGAAATTTCTAAGCGAAATGGGCACTCACAATTAGCTACTCTTAAAGGGTTTCCGTGCAAATCTTGATAATTAAACGTTCTGGCGTAGAACGGGTTAAACCCGATCGATTGTGGACTGAGCACGGTTAACCCAAAAGTTTAAATTCGTTTGGCATCGCACCGAAGATAAGTCATTGGAAAGTGAAATGGGGGCGCACCTGACGGTGCTTTCTTTACGTCGCGGTGTTCTTTTTGATTCAGTGAGAGTGGTCTAGATACGATAATTGCGCCGGTAGCGATTCCGTGACGAGTTCGGAACGACCCACCTCTACTACGGGTTGTCGTCTCATTTGCACGCAGTTTAACAGACCTGTCTCATAGTAAACAACTAGCGATAAACGATCTCGTTGCCATTTGTGTCCGTGAAATGACAGGATTGGAGTGGTTTTTTTGGAGTTCCACAAAAATTAAGCTATTGTTAGGAGCTAAGTTAATCTTTGAAAGCATAAGAGAGTTTGTCAATAAATAATTACATCAAATATTGTTTTGTCGCAGCTCTTCGTTTTGCGTTTGAATTGTGACAAATCTCTAAAGTCTGAAATTTGAACTTGTTTTAAACTAGGTCTACAAAACTGACGCCCGGTTCTGTCTTGTTTGTAAATATAGGAATTAATGGAGCTGATTGTGATACTTAAGATTGGGAAGTCGCTTGAAAAATCTTAACACCCGTAGAAAATCAATGTTTTTATTAATTTTTAATAACATCAAAGTCTGCATCATGTCCTGTCATCTACTTGTAGCAAATTAATTTCCTCAACTTTATCGTTATTAATAATATGCAAAATAGCCTTAACGTACCATTCATGAATCTAATTTATGTTTATCGAGTAGCGATTTTTATTACAGCTCAGACTTGACAGGTTGACTACTTCAACAAATGATACGACCGACTCTATCACTTTTACAATAGACACCGATGTTAGTGGCAGAGCGTCCGGTTCATCGTTTATCGATTGTTTGTCGAAAGTCGTGATTCTATCGATATTTTCGATCCATTGCCGCGTTTTTGCCCGGGCGATTTGATAGCGCATTGTCGCTTTCTGCTTCGGCTAGAAAGTGACATCTTTGTTGATTTTTCTATTATTCGCCCGTCCTTTATGTCATGTCTAAGTTTCTATTATTATTGTTCACGATCAATTTTACTTTTCACGTCAAGATCCTCATCTGGAGTAGTCTTGACTCTAATTTTCTGTTTGTTCTCAATTATTGTTGATAAGATACTTAAGTTGAAGCAAAATTTTTCATTTTTCAATGTTTCATTAATATCAGGGAACATACAATCAAGCATGAACTCTTGGCTAGTGTAATCATAGTTCATATCTTAGGACATAATAACTGTCTATTCGAACACAGGATTATCCAATGCCCATTCACCTTCAAGTGTGCCTATGACCGTACCTTTAGTAAGCCGTATATGGAAATAAGCCTAAATAAGTATAAAACTGGTTGCTCCGAAAGGCTAATTCAGTGCAACGACGTCATGCTCAGCTATAAACCTTGGAACGATAACGATGCTCCACTTTAAATTACCTAGACGTCGCATGACCTTGGCCGGCGAATTAACGTTCATCATTCGATATTTGTTTTGTTATTCTGCTGAGGGATTACTCGTGCCTATTTATAAACAAGATTTATGAGTAACCGTGTGGCAGGATTGTCGCCATTCCGAATTGTCTATGTTCAGGATTATGCCCTGTTTAACAGAAACCTTATTGATAGCTGAAGTCTGTTCCGAGTTTGTGCTTGAGTGAACTTTCAAGGCACCTACTAAAGGGGACTACTATTTTTTTAATTATCTAAAACATAAATTGAGTCGTGCTTTTATAAAAAAGCAAATTCTAGAAAAGCCTATGTATCCATATTAAAAGTTAGAAGAAGAGGCTTTTTTCTGTTTGAAAGATAGAAATTAGCTAATGCATTATTATTTAAAATTTGAATACACTTTTAGATTTTGAATTGTAATAGTTATCCTCAACAAAAATACAATGATAGTTGTTCCTACTTGAGTGTTGTCAAGAGTTACTCGGAAATGAAAGGACATGTGAAAGTTTTCTTCGTTACAAAGATATATTATTTTGTTCTAATATGCTCTTGACATCGATATTAAGTATAGGTTCAGTTGTGTCTCAGATATTTATCTTGAGATCAAGTCTTAATAAAGCCATTTCCCGCTCATAGCCGTGGGCCGCAACACCTTTTACATTCGATGTTTAAGCTTGCAATCTCGGCCATCAATCTTTCCTTATTTTAGGGGAGTGCCGTAGACTTTCTCCATCATCTAGCCTCCTCCAGTGAAGCCGTGTAAGGCTGTCCACAAACCGATCGTTGAGTGATTAATCTGTTGCTAGACTCGTGCGCAGACTCGGCGGCGCCATCGCGCATCGGCCGCGCAACGAAAGTGCAAGTCGCCCAGTTCCCACGACCCCCCTACCTTCCACCCCTCGCGCAGACGCAACCAGAATCGATTATATTCATTCGGATAGTTTACACTTTCGCGAAAACGGTATTGAAAACGATAGTTCGATTTGAAGTGTAGGAATTATATTGTTTCTTAAAGACGTTCTAGACCGTTTTCATAACGTGTGGAATTAATAAACTTAATTCCTTGGATATCATGTTGTTTTGTACTAGTTTCGTTTACATTATAAAACTGCTTTTATTATAATCTTATAATCATAATTGATACCTACTTATAATTATTATCCTCTACGGATTTTGTGATAACTTACGTCTTTTATTTTGGTTCACAATAAATTGTAGCTTTAGCTCTACTAAACGTATTTCTCGTTCTCTACTTAAATCAGTAGAGTCACCCAAAACTAATTAGGAATTCTATAAATTAAGGGACGGTGGAATGATGAAGTGATATGTCATCATAATGTTGGTTTATACCGGTGTTAGTTGAAATAAATTATATCATTGGAGCTGGAACACACCGAAGAATGGGGCTTGGTGCAAACTATAACCTGACGATAAAATAATTTATAGTTAAATAAAAAAACCCTATCTTTTCCTAATACATAGTTCATACGAAAATTATACATTCAATAAAATATGATTGAATATTTTGTCCCACTTGCATTATTATTTTGCTTTCAAATTACTACTTTTGTGTCCCAATTTAAATTAGTCCATATAAACATTTTTACTGGAATCAGACTTTTACAAATATTTAACTTAACATACTTACCTTGCCAAATCATTTATTCAAAATGTTTACGAACATTAAAATGTAACGTAACTTGAAAATTTTATAAATATTTGACCTTTTCAATGAGAGACGGATATGATGAAAAAATAGACTATTTTATTCAAACGCAGTTCTTCAAAAACTTTTTAAAATGTAAGTGGTAAATCTCTCTTGACTTGCGACAATTGTGAAGGGATAATCATAAATAACAGCACCATACTGATCCGGCCGGCGGTTTTACGCCTGTCCCGAGCCAATTTATGAATGTTAAGGAAATAATTCTTGTAGGTTTTATCGTGTGTTCTAGGTGCATTTATAGACAAGTTGACAGGATGATATTACGATCATATTTTATCGTAAATGTAGGAAATGTTAATTTTAATAGCAAAGATTTGATTATGGCTTTTAGTTAATTACGTTTCAACTTTATTATCGTCGTTTAGTTAATTCTTATTTTAAAAGTGATCTATACCATTTTCTTCTTTTTAATAAGTTGTGTAAACCCTCTAAAAGAAAAATAATTATACATTCGATATCAAAACTTAATAGCCGCTAAAAAGTTGTGATCGTAAATCAATATTTAATACCGATTTAGAACCAGGATCGACCTCATAAAAGGGTCGTTTAAAACTTGCTAATACGTTTCGTTACGGTAGCATCGGTTTTGTGTGTGATTTTGCTACTGAATTTTTGACTTTTTGATGTCGATTCCAGATTTGTATTTTTAATTTATAGGAAAAAATGAACATGGTCGAAGTCAAATTTAAAATACAGATCCTTTATTTATTCGATTATTTGCTGTAAATAAATTGTAAGTTTTCATATTTATGTATTGTTCTTTATGTAGTAATTTATTCAATTACCGTATTACGGCATTATGTTATTTAGACCTGTTGATATCTAATATTCAAAAAGATAAACAACATTCTTACTTCGTATTCTCACAGTAAATCTTTTGTTATGAATCTCATTTTAGAACTATAGTAGCATGATAATGTTGTTACATAAAACGAGATTGATACGTTATCCCCAGAGATAAACATATTAAAACACGGACCAAAGCGACCTAGTGTACCTAAACACCTTGACTATCGCCACTGATAGCGATCGGCACGCACGGATTCGATACGCACAGATTGCGTATTTTCGCACTAATGGCGTATAACGGTACGTGGCGAGAAACACGCCCGAACAAACTCCGCTGCGTATTTAATGCCGTTTTATTTAGCCACCTGAAACTTACGGAAATTTATATTAACTGGACGGTTTAATAGGCGCCTATTAAAACTATACGTTGTTACCGATAACGATCGGTGTCGTTGTTAGAAGAAAATGCGTTTTGTAGCCCTTATCTTAAAGAGATAATATGTTAAAGATAAACATTACTATAACTGGACTGGTTTAAATTATTATTTTAATTAAAATTTACGTTATTAATCTAATGGATAAGAAATAAACGATATTGTTAAAATATGCATTTATGGATTGTTTTTTTACTGTAATCCATCATGGCAACATAAATCATATCTTTATATTCTATCTATCTTAATTTTTACTTAATACCAAAATATCTTATGAATTAGGTTCTTCGATAGTACTAGTATGTCCAAGCTTAACTTCTATTTTTCTTTTCCTTGTAAGATTTTTACTAAAGCAAGGCACGGAATGTGTTTATGGAATTGCTAAATTTTATAACTTTAAAACTTATAAACTCGTAATATTACCTACAATTTAGATTACTCTCTCGAATGACTTATCAATCAAACATTGCCACTTTCATGACAACAGATCGCTATCCTAGCACGTGCGGATTGAACACGCACAGAACGCGTATTGTCGTTGCGCGTATTGTCCGATGGCGTGTAACGGTACGCGGACCATGACACAGATAATCCCTTACAGGAGGTAGCGAGTTCGCGGAAAGCCTACTGTTTGACTAATAACGGTTCGGATTTGCCTAAGTAGGTTGGTGCTACTTGGGGACAGTTTTTATGGTTAACACGTGTGTATGCTGGTGCAATTTGTAACAGTAGTTCTTTGTATGTTATTTAAAGACGAGCAGAACGCGGCCTCGTCCGTTGGGTTATATTATCTAAATTTTCACGCGGATCCCTATTTTTTCTCATTTTAAATATAGCCTATGTTCAGCAGGAGTAATGTAGGATTCTAAAAGAATTTTTCAAATCCGTCCAGTAGTTTCGGAGTCTATTCAATTCAAACAAACAAACAAACTAATGAAAATCAAATCTTACCT
>DWIJ01000734.1:0-10287 GCA_018248315.1 Chioides albofasciatus
ACCGTCTGCTGTGTGCGTTCATCCTAACTTATGAATATGCTAGTTATCAAATTATCCTTATTATATTATTTCTTCATAAATTGGTTCACTAGAGCTTTAAAAATTGTTGTGTCCAATATGTGATTTTAGTCGTCATTGGATACAGTTTAGGAGTTTAGTAATAAGAATAAAAATAATTTTATATCGAATACAAAATAGTAAAATTCTTTACGGATGTAAAATTCACCAACATAGAAATTTTTCTTCTCTATATTATCTACTAGTACTACTATTCAATAAAACTTCATTAGAAGAGTCTCGGGAGAATGCTTTATATCTTGTGGCCACGTGTCTTTGCTGCATATTGACGTAAAGTTCAAACGAAAGTATATTAACCTAATACTGATGTATAGGTCCTGGAAATAATTCGCCTAAATAACAGTATTAAAAAAACTTGAAAAAATTCGAAACCGTATTGGACTTTTGCTTGTCCAAATTTACTTAAAAAATTGTAATTATTATGCAAAGAGTTTTTTATTCAAACTTTATTCCTTTTCAATAATACACATACCTACTTATAGTAATATACTAAACCACAAGCGTACTAAATACGGCGTAAATGATTTAGGTTATACCTAATTCAAAAACTTTTATTAGACCGAAGACACAAATCAAGTTATTCCGCAAACTACGGCCCATATTATGGATGACAGTATATTAGTCCATTAGTTAAATTAAGCAAGATTTCCCCTATCTTGGCAAGATATTTGTCATATACGTTGGGGATACCTACTTAGGCGAACTGCGGTGAAACTTCATTGTGCCGACCATAAATATTAATTTGAGTAACAGGCGACATGCCGCCGAGATAGCGGGTAGCCAATCGGAGTAATATATCTGTCTATTTGACCTGTGACGCCTAATTATGCTCTCATTTTTAGCTATTGTAACTGCCTTAAAATGTGCCCACGTTATGGCTTAGGTAGAGTGGTTTGAAAAACGATGGATTTGCGGATCAATTCTTTACTAAACTGTTGATTCATTCGTTTTACGTATATTTGCATTAATTTCGAATATGAAAAAATTCAATTTCAATTACTTTGATGTTAATATCAAATCAATTAGGTTTGTTAAGAATAGATTCTGTCTTAATTATTTGTTTTTTTTTTTTCCTTTTTGTAACAGGCCAACGTAATGTAATGTAGTTTGACTGACATTTTATACAGGTTGTAAGTGGGTTGTAACATCATCAGTTCAATAAGGATATTATTGTAATTCTATACTCAAGTTCAGTAAATAGGACGAAGTGTATAAGCGAATTTAAAATATAATGAACTACACTGCATTGAGTCATTAGAAAACAATATGGCGACCGCATCGTAGTTCACTCGCCCACGCGCCTTCACCACAAGCCCTGATTGTTTATGGCGACCCTACGGACTACAAAATAATACCGGTAATAGTAATGTTATGTGCCAGCCGAACTTTTGATCTAGTACTGCTTGTACGCCTATTCATTAGTACACTCGTTTAAAATGAGCTAAGAGACAGCGAAATAAGAGTAATGGCCAACAAGAGTAATGATTTGGTAATAGATACTTGTACTCAGTACTCGCAGTAAATTAGGTATTTTATTGTATTAGGTGAAGAAATTTTGTGGTGAACTATATTGTAATAAATTAATACTACCTAAGCTTACGCAGCCTGAATTTGATTTTATTTTATAGGTCACCTACAATTCTGTTCATTAAATATACCTACCTACTAAATTTATAAAAAGTGCAAAAATAATGTGAGTACAATGGTCGTTTTTGCTACTGATTATTCCTTTAGATATATGTATGATGTACGTACATATGTGTTATTATTAATCTTCCCATAAAAAGGCATCGAAAATTCTTTGAATTTCATCTCTTCATTAACATTAATACAAGTTGTTTTATGTTTCGAAATTATAATTTTATGAACGAATATATATTTTCTTTGCAACTGTTAATGAAGCAATTGTTTAACTAAACTGCACTAATTTAAAATAATGTGTGTTTACCTACTTTGCATTTAAACTGAACGGGCATTTCACCGGTACAAAAACAGAAATAAAATGCAATGTTTTAAAGTGTTTTATGACATGCCGAAATGGGGAACGAACACGCATTACATTTGATGGTTACAACGGACTAAGAATTATGACTTTATGAATTGTACGTATGGGTTTTATTGTCTCAGCATTGAGCTAGGAAGTCCCTTTCTCTATTGTGAAGATATGAAAGAAACATATAAAGATATTATGTATAATATTTTTAATAATCTATCTATTTGCAATCCTATTGTCTCTCTGCTGAGTTTAGATCACTACCTATCTCATAAAAATAAGGTTGGCACGAACTTGTAAGATCTACTAATTCGCATTGGAACAACGTGATGACAAATATTTCCGACCTCGTTAAGTTATGATTGCTTTTTAATAGAACTTATGGACTCCGTAGAACCCTTTCCGGTGCAACTCCAGAGGCACTACCGCTGCACTTATAATAGCATTGTAAATCGGTGGTTTGGAGGTAGCCAAGCATTTCTGGCTAAATTCAGTAGGATACTAGCGCTATCTGGAGTTGATTACAAATATCCATGGTCAGCAGTGGCAGCTTGATTGTGTACTTTAAGACAAATATTTAAAGTTAGCTTTACTATTAAATCCCGCAATCACTTTCAAATCATTATCAATCTCCGAATCACTAATCTGATTTTCTGTTTAACAGAACTAATAATGTCTAGTTTTTACAGAACTATATAACACTTAAGAATGCAAATATATTTATATCTCTACAGTGGATTATACAGGAACTTTCATGCAAAGTCCATGTATCTTAGCATCCGCGTGCCGGCATGCAACCTGCGTGCGCCACGGGGAATGAAGACGTTAAATAATTTAGTTAGATGGCCGCTTGTTTTATGAACGTTTGCTCCAACCTCGGAATGCACTCACTCACGCTTTTAATTAACTCACTCTGCCACTACATAATGATGCGTGTCTATCAATAAAATAAATAGGCAGTTCAAAGATACTATTGGGCTTTCGTTCACGGAGTGGGTCTAGCGGCAATTGATTTTTACTGAAAGTTTTTTTAAAGTTAAATTTGACCTAAGTACATAAGTACGGCAATAGCGACAAGATTATATTTAAGTAAGAATTATTTATTTTAATATATGGGAAATAAGTAGGTTTTGTCCAACAAGCATTACCATATTTAGGATCCATATTTAGCTCCCAGGATTTTATGGCATTGAGTAGATATTTAACAAGTAGGTAGATATACTTACATATTTATTTTTCATATAACAAATAAAGACAAACTATTCGATATATTTACTTTTCTCAGTATTGTGTTGTTTAAAAAAATCTACTTTAAGTTGTAGATGCTTGTAAAAAAAACAAACTATTACTCATACTTAAGATTTGGACTAGAAAACAATAAAACATAGTCCGGTCATATATCTGAAGCGGCTTTAACTGTAGTATATTATTTAATATTAAAGATCTTAAGGTAAACGGGGGTAGTGGCTGCATTTCTGCGATAAGGAAGCCCCATCCTCCCACACCCGCTCTTTTTGGGGGGTGGCAGCGCCTTAAGAGCCGCCATACTTCAAATTGCGTTTAAGTTAGATAGCTAAATTGATACATTGCCCCCATTATTGCATATCAAAGACCTTTGATAAGGCATCCGTGATAAAGTGTTTGATTTTTACGAGGACCCTTTTTGTACTTACAGTGTTGATGACTCAAGACAGCTTAATACAATTTAGAATCGGAATGCGTACCTGAAACAAAAAAGATTTAAATTAAATATTTGCTTTTACAAGTCCATTAAAATATGTATAATGTGAATTGTTTAAAAATCAAAATATTACGTCTAAAAGGCTTTCTTTTGCCAACTCCTTGCATGTATGCTAAATCTCCTAGTCAAATATTTTTCTATGTACTTTTTTATTCGTTATTCAGTTAAATTATATTTTTTATACTGTGTTATATTAAATTATACTGTAACTCAACGCATCGTAATAATACGATAAATTTAAATAATGTTCACCAACATAACACAATATCTCATAATGTTCCATAATTGTATCAGTACAAAAGCTTCAGCGTTGAATTTAGGTATAAACAGTACGTAAACGCAACTCTACATTACGCATACATAGCGAACAGTAGCGACGATGTTAATATTGCCTCTAGGGCCGATGTAGAGTCGGTACGTCGATCGTAGAGACAGATACGATTGTCACAGTTCAATTTAGTAAAGCACGTTCGTGTTCTGTCTCAATATTTATTGTAACAACACCAAAATATTTACGAACACAACCGCTGACTTGCCGAACTCTAGAATTAATAAAATACAGCTTTAGCAAAACTTTACAAGCCGAAATGTTTATGTACGGAACTAAATTTCATGCCGAAATTTTCCTCCTTATTCAGGGTATTAATAACTTTAAGCTTATTAAAATGAGTTATATGAGAATATTGATTGAAATATTATAATACATCATACAATAAGCTTGAGACGAAGAATACATTCGAACTAGATATTATACATGTTAGTAGCTTTTGGGAACTTCTGTTGGGATCCATAACATGTCATATAACAAAATATGTTGTATTTCGTGCCTAATCTTAAAATTTCCTATCTATTCCAAATTCAAAATAGCCGGGGGCCGTTCAGTATCGCCGGACAGATTAAACATCGGAGGCCAAATGAACATGCGATAATTTATCGCACGTACCCCCGTGTGTATTAGCTGTATCCGACTAATGCCGGCTTTCGATATTCGGCGCTCGGTCGCGATTCGATATTTACGAGCGAACGACTCGCATTAGACTGTCGGCCCGTAGGTAAATTAGCACAGATGCTCGCCACTGTTACTGTGATTCATTCCAAATTGGCTTTCAGCGGAAAAAACGGTCCAGCCGTTGCGGTAGACGCTATCTAGGGATTGGAGCTAAATAGCTTTTAAAAGAGCTTCCCCTTTTTTCTTTGCTCTCCCCTTTTATTCTGTTTGCTTTCGTCCGTTGCACTAAATAGCGACAGATGAAGAAATTCTTGCTTAAATATAGCTAATATATACTGTTTTTTAGATTAGGTACTCAATAGTAAGATTAGGAAATAATTTGTGGTATTTGTTTTGTGAAATACCCGTATATTTCCCTCTTTATCAAAAGACAAATAACTCGATTACATTTAAATAGATTACGCTTAGATAAGTAATTGAGTGCCAAACCTACTACATGTTTTATAAGAATAACGTAGACAAATGTCGATTGGCACGTTCCTTACAAAGGGTAAATGTATTACAAGAGCGTAGAGGCAATAAACAAGTAGCATTTGCAATTAAATGGCGTAATGTTGTTGAGGCGTTACGATCTGTGGCAACGCCTCGTGATGACTATCGCGCCGGAAGGGCCTTAGCGCGTGCTGCGCTACACCATAAGATGAAATACACACTTAATTGTATGACTCATGTACTGCTAAGTAGACAATTTACATTCCCTGGTTAATGTGACTTATCGAGACGTAGTCCATAGAAAATGCTTTTCTGTTTCAGATCGATGTTTCTAATCTACACGTGCACCAAAGTCTAATACTGCGAGCGCTGTATTGGCGCGCAGTGATAAACTGGAACGATGATGGATGAAGGACGACGGAACACATATAACTCAAATAAAGAGGTATATTATCTGCACCGACGTAATTAACATGGTTTAAAATAGCAATTAGCATATATTTTTGTCAGTGTCACAGATAATAAAGCCGAGCGGCAAAACGTCATAAAATCGAGAATATATTGGGCGAATACATTGCGGTCGAAGTTTATTTTTAATGAACTGCAAATGACAACCCGTGAAATGCACAAATGTTGCATTTCCCAATAATGAACCCGGGAAATTACCTTTAGTATAAATAATCCGTGCCAAAGGGTGGCTTCGATGCGCAGCTACTGCAAATCAACCCCCTCCAGCCCACTGCAACCCACCACGGGTTGTCGACGATAAATAAAATTCACGTTTTAACAATAAAATGCATTTTCCGCAAATGCTCCCAGTGAATTATTGTTCGGGCTTTACGAGCTTAAAATTATATGGGCACGTGAAATTCGATCTCGATAATGTATGCGCTGTGCACACAATACTATTTTCCGACTATACAGTTTCCGACTATGAAATTTAAATCATGGAAAGATTAACTGCACTTTGTTTTAACCGAATATATTTTTTGATCAAATCACCATCAATATTCGTTATCTGATAGAAAGACACTCCCGATACAATTTCTAATGGACTTTTTCGTTACCACATAAACGGATCCCCCTAAACCGCTCGAAATAACACGTCACGTACCGACCCTAAAAATACTTATAAAACATTTCCCGAAGGAAAAAACAATGTTTTATTCCCAACAAAAATAGATCATACCGTCGGTTGATGGAGAACCAATGGCGAGCGTCCCTGCGGCACAGATGGCGACACAAGCGCCGAGATAGCAGAAATATGAATTGTGGCCTTCGATATTTGTCACTTGAATTACAACCCCCGGCGGACGCCCGGACACCCGGCACGCCCGGATTGCGAGTCGCACCTCGTTTGCACCATGATCTATTTTTTCCGCCAATTTTCGGCCACTGACTCTCAAACATATTTACTCAAACCCACTAATTAACCTGAAACACGTACATCTAAAATGCGTGGGAAGAATAGAAATGAATTTGAATTTTTAATAATACAATTGTATTGCTGCAATCAACTGAATCATAGACTAAATAAGTTATTTGCGAGAACGTAACTAACAAGGGAATCATAAATCGCGCGACGACCGCAATTCCTTTTAGTCAAGACGCATTCTAAACATAAAGGATGTACTCGGTTCTTTGTGTTATGATCTAAAATTATAAACTTGTGTTTATACAAAATGTATGATTTAAAATAAAATCGCGTCTGCTTTGAGTGGCTTCACAGTTATATAACTCAGCTTTTAAATTTCTTATAAAATCACCCCTTAAGATTAATATTCTTCTGGGTACACTGTCTTAAGATGATAAGAAAGTAATATAAAGCACCCCCTAACAAACTTACTCCCTAATATTGGTACAAGCTACCACAGTAACGTAATAAATAAACAAAGCTTGTAATAATAGCCAGTCACACCAAGGAAACCAATTTGGGAGGTATTTGTAAACGTCAAATATGTTTGTGCGCACCTATTTATTGCCGGCATCCCTCACGTACGGGTAAATAACGAAACAGCGACAACGTGAAAAGAGATACCGGAAAACTACATAGACCTGTCTTAAACACGATCGAAATCAGTACCAAAATTGAGCTTTACGTGTGTATGAGATGAGCGATTTTCCCTTAAGCCGTGATTTAGCTAAGTCGTTCTGCCACTTCGAACACGCATGGAAAACTGTGCGCCACGTGCAAATGATTCATTGCCATCCCTTAATTAAAGAAGATTTTAATTGTATCGGATGTCTGTGAAAGCGAAAATAATGCACTCCTAAATTGGGGTTGGACCGGGAAATTTATTTTTGTGAGCTGTTCGAATATACTGCGTTGCGTGTTACATCCATCTTTGGGATATTGGCCCAATGGAGGGTATGTATTCCCATGTTTTAATACAAAAGGTGAAAATTTACGAACGTTATTACTCTTTGTATGTTTACGACTGCGTAAGGAGATACGATATAACAATTTCCAATACGTCATGTTAAAATTGGCTTCAATATTTTCTACGTAACTGACATTTTCAGTATGAAATATCAGTCTACGTCAATAATATCTATATCGACTGTTATTTCTTTAATTCCTTTATTTTTTAATTGCGTAAAACAAAGATGTATATCCCTTGGGAACCCACAGCACCATCTAACAAAACTTGAAACGCACTTAATCCAGTAGATTCATTCCGCGTATAAAGGCAAGCCGGCGGCAACTTAAAATATCTTTCTTAATTACAAAAGCCTTTGTTGAACGTATCTGATCTATGTAAACAGAAGGCGAATGTTTTAAATAGCGGCCCAACAAATAGGTTCCGGTTGGGAGAAATACGCGAAACTCCTTAATTAAAGAGTATTTAAAGGGTTTCAGAGGGTCGATACAAGTGCCATTGACTTTTTGATATTGTTCATACAGCTGTGCCTTTATATAATGGGAAATTGAAGATATATGAAAATAATTCCAAACGAAAACACTCTCACAATATGTTTGTGAAATATAAAAATGATATTCTCGTAGGTTAAACAATATTTGAGGTCCAATAACTACTCTTACATACTTGAATATCGTATGGTACTTTTTTAATCTAAGTTTTAAGTTAGAGGACTGTATATAAGTATCTTCCGACTCAAAGCTCTTCAATGAAAAATATTTCTTACAAAGATTGCATAAACTTCTATTCATATTTCTTATTCAGCGTTTGTCATGTAAAGTTGACATATACAGTTCATAAACAAACAGGTATCGAATTCGAATCCGGGACCCGAACACAGTGTAAGCATGGTGTTCAGACTGTACAGTACAGCGGCAGTTCATTTGGCGAACAATAGCGGCCGGTCCCGCCGCGACACGGGATAAATAGACCCCGGCCTCGTATTACCACGAGTTTAGTATATGGAGGGATAATACAAAAGTAATAGAAGCTAATAAAAGTAGAAGTATCAACTGAAGTCGATACATGAGTTCAAGATGGTTGAGTAAACAAATGAAGTTTTCTTAAAAATGTAAACAAAACAAGTAAAAAAATGCAAGTAGTAAGTATTTTTTGTTAGTAAGTAAAACAAGAATTTTTTATTTAGATATTTGCCTTTCCGGGGACCGAACTCAGGACAGATCCAAATTATAAACCTTAATTTCTCGAAAAAAAATGTCCCAACACCTTTCCCCATTTCCTTTGGTTACATAAATCAAATATTCTATTTCAAACATTTTATTATCATTGGTTTGTATGTTATAGTTCCATCCATTACATAAAACAGTTTCAGGGATCTAGAAGTAGGCATGTCCTTAGGCCACCTGTAACAGATTTACAATTCCAAGTGTCACTTCCACGGACAGCTCAGCTGATTGTATGCCCCACTATGAGGGTCTCACTACACTTAGCAGCGAGAAATCGACTTGATACGGCCACAAATATTTACGACATCAGAGCATAATGTGTCCTCACGTCTTACGCATCGAATGTTTATGGATTTAAGAATTATTTGTTTAGGTATGTCACAGAAATCTTGAGAATTTTGCAACTTAGTGTTCATTTTCAGATCGATCAGATTGTCCTAGCAGTTTTATAACATTCGAGACGGCTAGGCTACGAAGCTGTATTCCCTTCACCAATCCGGACTGCAGCAGTTTGCCATTAATACCTACCTATAAATGTTTAAAAAACCCTATTGAGCTTCTTTCTTAAAATTCGAAGCAACATGGTGAAATACGTTCTAAGTAAGCCTTGTACAATTGTAGGTAAGTCTGGCAAACTGGGAGACATAAAAAAGGCATGGAATAAATGAAATCTGAATCAAATTTGACTGCACACTTTTTAAACATTTTTTCAGTATAAAAAGGGGTTTTGAAGTAGACAAAGGTTTTTCATTACGATTGTAGCTGATGGCGTTGAAGGAGGAAAAGAATTTCTTTACGATTCTAACTGATACTAGAGCGATAAATATAGGGACACCCTAATGCGGTGCTTCGGGCGACTTCGTTACAGTATCATAATACGATTTGCACGGAAGTAACCGCGGCTTTGAATGTTATTCTTATTGTGTTGAATTACAAATACGCAACAGCATGACTGATTGACTAACGTAAAGCTTAGGTCAAAGCTGCTGTTAGAACGGTATCGAGTATGGGATTTTATGGAACTAGAACACTATTATGCTTAAAAATACCCTTTTTGTACCTGTTCTTGGTATTTAAACCTCAGTAGTAACATGTAGTAACGAACGTCAATGTAAATCGAACAACTAATATGTTACTAATAGAGTGGTGCGTGTTCGGAAGCTGGTTAAAATTATCTACCGACGCCCACTCAACACCTTGGTATAGCACATTTGAGTGTACTTGATACTTGCACTTAATACTTTCCTCAAAAAACTGGATAGAATAAAATAAACAGGTTCTTCAATGAGCCTCATTCTTCAATTGTCCAATTCTCCCACGAGCCTCGATACATTCCACCTTTCATCATCATCATCATCATCAACCCATTACTGTCCCACTGCTGGGCACGGGTCTCCTCTCAGAATGAGAAGGACTAGGCCATAGTC
>DWIJ01000735.1:0-10286 GCA_018248315.1 Chioides albofasciatus
ACACTGCTGTTATAAGGCAGAAATAGGTGTGGCGGTGGTACCGCCGGAGTCGAACCATAGAGGGTTCTACCACCTTCCCGAATTCATATATCACTTAACGACTTACCACGTCATATATTATTTAACATATCTGCCATCTGCACACCGATGTAACGCTTTCCTAATATGGTTGTGTTCGGTTCGTCCATCTAGTATAATATAGTCTTCTTGAACACGTAGATACGCTTTACACCTTGGGAAGTTCGTGCACACCCACTTTTGCCCCAACATAAGGTTGTAACGGAAGAAGAATGTGTATCCTTGAAACTCTAAGCACGTTTTCCCACTAGTCATTGTTATGAAATTAGCTGAAAAGAGATAAAAGCATTAGTTACCAATTTATATAATTAACAACTTAACAAACTTCTTTAACAGATTTTATTTAGTTTTACAGCCAATTAAATATTGTCATCAAATTTTGAATACGAATTAAATTTTCAAATAAAAGTGACAACTAAACACATATAAGCGTTATCAATATTACCTTATCAAACTTTAGAAAAAAAATCGGCAATAATCGGCCCCCTTCGGATTTGTTGAACACTATTTCCGTAGGACAATATCTATTAAGAGATGTTACAACACTTATTTATTTCATAAGTACATAGTTGCTATTATTATTATTACATTATGTAGTGCTATTTACGGGTCTCTTAATTTTAGTAACATTTTATATAACGTATATAATTATAACTTACCGATAACATATCACATATGTACGTATCAGAGGACAAAATAAATAAAAATACATACGAAATAACTTATTTATTTAAGCCCCAATTCTTGAAATACCTTTAAACATTTAAGACCTTTTTTTCGAGATTTATATGACTGAGCTTAACTTCATCCTTACGTCACTAAAAGTTACTACCTAAGAATAGCCTGAAAAAGATCGCAGCTTGGTTCATACTGGTTAAGGTCATCACCGAGTCATGTTCCGTGGGTAGAATAACCGAAGTGACGTCATATACGCGCGTACCGTCCTCCGGAGGTCTTGTACAACTCTTTCCGCGGGTGGCAGTGGTCGAGGTTAACACCAGATACCACCATGTTGTCGTCGATGTTGAGGAAAGCCTTGCATCGCGGCGAGCTCGTACAGTTCCATTTGTTGAAACTCTTCGCACAGTACCGCTTGTAGAAGGTGTACCCATCGTACAGCACCATCGACTTGCCGTTCACCATTGTTATCAGCTTAACTGCAACAATGACCAGTACCACAAAACTATATTAAGTCTTTTCAAGTAGACTGACTAAGAATAGTTCTAATAACAACAACAATTATATTCAAACAATTGCTGCTCACAGAAAAGTGTGTGAAACACGTAAGCAAGCACGTAATTAACTTATAAGACAAGATATTAAGTATGAATGATTAAAAGTCGATTACTCTGCCTATGATTTTAAAGAATAAGAAAATATGTACACAAAATTGTAGTGTAATAACGAAAAAATCAGTAATAGTAAGAGGAGAATCAAATTAAACGAATGAATAGAACATAGGAAAAAGATCAAAAATATGCAGAAACGATTATTTTGATAAAAGCATAACATATAAAATCTAAAATGCAGCAAATTTTACATCTGATTTTGGAAGGAATTATGCCCAGAAAATGATAACAACCTTAAATTTTTGTAAAGAAAACACAACTTATAAGTGAACATTTATTATATCTATAAACAGTGAACTTTTATCCCAATAAATCACTTAATACATCTTAAATGCTATAATAAATTAAATTCATTTAGTATTCAACAACCTCAATTGACGACACTTAACGCTATTATATCAAAAATATGAAAAATCCAAAAATAAATCTTATTCTCCTCTAAGTACATATAACACTACGGCTCTTTTAGCCAATTCTGGTCATGTTAGGCAGACATCATTTCCTAAAGATTTCCCACTTTACAATTTTAGAGCACGCATATCTGTTTTTTAATCTTGTGCGTATAATGAATTAGCTAAGTAATTAACTATCACTTGCTTTAACGGCGAAGGAAAACATGCGAGGAAACCTGCATACCATGATCCTTAAAAAGTTCTGAGTGTACGTGCAGTCTACCAATCTGCACTTGGCCGGCTAGATTTTTGAGAGATGTTAAAAAAGTTCTCAAAGTGTACGTGTAGTCTACCAATCTGCACCTGGCCGGCTAAATTTTGGCCTAATCCTTCTCATTCTAGGTGGCAACCCGTGGCCATTAGTGGGCAGTGGCAACAGTAATGGGTAGGTTAACGGGATTTAATGTATTTGCCATCAGCACATCGATATAATGGTTTTGTCTGATGGTTGTGCTCAGTCCAGCAGTCCAATATAATGCGATCTTGATGGATCCGGATATACGCCTTGCATTTTGGAAAATTAGTACACACCCACTTTTGACCCAACTTAAGGTTGTAACGGAAGAAGAACGTGTATCCTTGGAACTCTAAGTACGTCTTCCCAGTAGTCATTGTTATGAAATTTACTGTAAAATAATAAACTAATTAGTTACCAATTAACGCTTCATTCAATTAAAAATTAAATAATTTTGAAGTTGTGAGAAATCAAACTACTTAGTTTTTACAAAATTATACAAGGCATGTCCAGAAAGTAAGTGTACTTAATTTTTGGATGTTACAAATATAATTAAGCGATAAAGTTACATAAGGTCGAGTTCATAATATCAAAGCAGCTCTATGAACCAAACCAAGTTATAACACTTTTACGAAACTTGGAACAGTTGCAACAGTTGAACAGTTACTCTTTAGCCCCAAAGCACTAACCATATTTGGGCAGTAAGGTGTAATTCAATGAAACATCGGTGAAGTTTAGCGCGGGGACTGCACTACAAAGCGCTTGGTCGGATTAGTGTGTCGTGTTGGTCGGGAGCTGGACCCGCCGCCCTGCACGCTAATAGAGTTAGCTTTAGTGGACAACTTGCGAAGGGTCTGCGGGCACTGTGGTCACCACAACAACCGTGTTACGTGTTTCAAACACGGTATTATGCTGCTGGTTTAACTTCACCACATTAACTTGTGTAACAAAATATTTGACAAATAGTAGCAAAGGATAAATTGATAAAATATAATCATATCTACGCTCATATAAATATATTAGGATTAAATGTATCGTTGACATTTTAGCACTTACAAAGATAAGTACACAAGCAACCAGATCCAGAATAGAAATGTAATTCATCATTTAAGCGGCAGACTTATATGGTTGCCACAACGCGGATTCCTCACAATATTAAAACTTCTCTACTATTAATTTCAAAACGCCGCTTTAAACTGTCTACCTAGGACATTGTAACAAGAATCATTGACACCTATTTTTTCAGCTTCTCATGTTGAAAACCTATTGTGATAGCCACAGCAGATATAATTTTTGGAAGAGATGTAAGTTGAAAGTATTACAAACGAATTTTGACAGAAGTAAAATAATGAAGCTTTAATTATTATAATGCGGTATGTATTTACAAGCCACTAAGACCACGAGATCATTAATTTTCAGTTTGTTACCTAATTGCTAATAATTGCGTAAATTTTTCAAAGTAGTAGTAAGAAGACATGTTCTCCATGCAATAAGGTGGATTACATTAAATCACATCAACATGACAACACCTTGAGTGGCAGTGACCATATCTCCTACTGATCATCGCTCACTTCTAAGAACTGATTGGCAAATGGACGGCTATCACCCTAATGAGCTATTCCATTAGACATACATTCATTGTACCTGTATAGGCGTATTACGTGGCTATTGTAGGTTAAATAGATATGATTAGGATTATAAGCACAGTGACAATTCGTATTTGCATAATTGACATATTGTTAGGATCATTATGCGCTACCCAAATTGTTATTTGAGGGTTCAAAATATGCAATTTTAATTTCAAATTGAATGGCAAATTTTCTATATCGTAAATGTAAAATTAAAACTAAGTTTAAATATCATATATGTAGGTACTGTTAATTTTTTAGACGTGCATCATAGTTAAAGTTTTAAAACAAAGTTTACAAAGAAAGTCAAAAGTAATGCAATTTTCTATTAAAATAAATATGAGAGGTATTTATTGGCGATTAAACTAATTAATGTTGAGCGCGGAACGGTTGTTATTTACAGCTGTTATTGTTCGGCCGAGGATAATGGGGCGTAATGGCAAACTTTGAGCTGAGCTCAGATTTGAGAAGAGCTAATGTTCTTAAATCTGAACGGGTAGCGGTCTCCGGACAAATATTTTGCCACTTCGGTACGTTACCTGACCGGGGAAAGTGGCCGTGGGCGCGCCGCGGGGAGACAAAGTAAATATGTCCCCATTTCCCGGGTCGTCCCCACATTTTATCGGGGAGCGATCGGCGCTCGGGTCGGGAAATGAATTTAAAACGTGTTTGCGGGTAATCTGTTATCGGTCCCTTGTCTCTTGCTTGAATATAGACGTTCGGATCGGCCCTATGTCTCCGTCGTGATTTTGGGACTTGTGTGCTAAAATGTTTGAACACCAAAGTTATAAGTGGGATGACGACAATTTCAGCGATTTTAGAGCATCAATATTTACTTGTTATACTTGCTTTATAAATTTATGGATGAAGCTATTTTAACGTTCTTGGTACGGTAAGATAATTTGCCAACGATACGAATTTCGAAATTGGTATCTCATATTACGGATTTGCGAAATTACCTGGCGCGAGGAGGGCAACATTGCCAAGTGTCATAAAGGAATGTAAAACGGGTGTAATAAAGGGTACACGTATAAGAATTCAATGCTAGATAGAAGCAGACTCTAATACGAATAACATTGGGTTAATTATTTCGTCACGAGAGCTTTCGTAAGCCACTGTAATAGCGCTTCAGCCGTGCTCGGGAGAGCCATAAAAGCTACATAATACGTGGCGACGTAGAACTCTTATTATTTTAGTATCTGCGAAACGGTCGCGGAAAACATCTCGTAAAATAAAACCTGTCGCTGTAAGATGCAAGTCCCATTCTCCGAGGCGCCGTTCATCCGAGGCGAGCTCTCAAAATCCACCTGGATTCAACGTGGACACCGGTTAGGATCGAACGCAGCGAGCTAGGTGGATTTCTATGGAAAATACAGACTTTATGGTAGCCTAGGGATAAGTTTCCATTTTAAATTGAGGCGAAACTCTGAAATGTTTCCTTGTCTCCCAGCGGAGCGTGCTCGGGTATAAATAAAAATTCACGTCAGGTATGCGCACGGAAATATTTACACAAACCGAAAACTTACAAGTGGTTTGATAAATAAATTCGATGCGGAACTTTATGACTTTTAATACAACGTAAGTCGATGTTACGTTACTCGTACCGCCAGTATAAACCGCTGCTGCAGTAATATTCGTGATCAAAAGGAATGCAAAATGGCACAAAAAGTGGAAACTTTCAAGAGTAGTGTGAATCAGGTACTGAATGGGTTTCAAAAAAATTCAAGGTTTTTGGCGAAAACGCGAATAAGTCCCGGAAGCGCCCATTTACATAGCCGATGTCGGCGCGATGGTGCGTGGCGACTTCAAATGGGAATTATAATACCAAATTGAATACAAAACTTTCCTTTCAGTGCCGAGTAATGGAGGAGTCTATGCACCGGAACAATCGAAAAGACAAATAGAATAAGAGAGAAGACGAGACACTGGCTCTGTTGAAATAATAAGTGCCTGACGCCTTTTTGGACGTTCTCGCCGCGCTTTTTTTGTAACGATAAATTTTTACGCTTTGATCTTTCCAATTCAAATAGGCTTTTTTCTCGTTGAATCAGAAGTTATAGGAATATTTCAAAAGCTTTAAGTGAGGCGACGGAGCGGATTTTCCTTCCCACCGGCTATATCATTCTGATTGAAATGCAAATGAAATGGTGTCCGTTCGGAACGTATTTATTCTAACTTCTTAGTTAATCTTTGAAATTAGGAAGACATCATATCAATATTTATATTTCGATCCCGCGATTATACTTCTTTTACAGTTTCTAAGCGATTAACGGCGCGGCAGATTTGAATATTTAAGGAGCGAGAGTGATAATAATGGAGTTACGGAAAAGTTTATTTACCTTATTATCGTAAAGTGTAATTTAACTTAACAGCTTATCATTATAATGAATGATATTCATTTATAATAGATGAAATATAAGGTATGGTAGCTATACAACGTTGTTCTATAATGTTGGCACCTATGGTTGGCACCGAATAAAATTGTTTTGTTAGAATAAGGGATAAAATCCAAGAGTTGTGCTGCAGCGTCTCACAGGTAAATCATTTATCTATACTAATATTATAAACAGGTAAGATTTGATTTTTTGTTTGAATTGAATAGGCTCCGAAACTACTGGACGGATTTGAAAAAATCTTTCACTATTAGAATCTTACGTTATCTCTGCTGAACATAGGCTATATTTAATACGCGAAAAAAATAGGTACCCGCGTGAAAATTTCGACAATGTAACGCAACGGGCGGGTTCTGCTCGTCAAGTATAATCACCAGCATGCGAAGCCAAGGGCGGTGATTACGACAAAACACCGGTGCTCAAGTGAGGCCAATATTAGGGCGATGCATGAACGTCCAACGATACGTATAGAGTGCTTAAAGTGGACTCTATTGGCGCGAATTGAAGAGAGCTATGTTCAGATTTCGTGTGGATCGCTATTTCAGTCGGAACCTCAAATCCGACGAAACAAGCTGCGACAAAAACATTTGCCTATGCCGTTAGTGAATTGTTCTCCCGCTCGTGACTGGGTAATTTCCATACATTTGAAGTTCTATCGCCTGCGGGACGTTCGTTCTTTTGTTGATAAATGTTTGACGGGAACTCCGGGGACGCCATTAAAAGTTTTTTCGTGAATAATTCCAGTTTACATACGCAAATGTTTACTCGTGAGTTTGCCCGCGCTCACCTATTCGGTGATTTCTTTTCATAGAGTCGCTTGTTCAAAGGATAACGAATTTCTTCTGAATGGAGACATTGAATGGGTAATTGGAAAACTTCTCTCATTTTTATACCACTACTTTTTCTTGTACAGAACCTTATATAAAAGCGTAAAGACAAACCAAGCTACTTTATGTTTTTATTGCATAATAAATAGTGCGGGATTATTCAAATTAATTTTATGACAACAGTAGACAAGCTGACCATACTTGACAGGTAAGAGTTCTGCTTAGAAAGCAGCACTGGTTTAGTGATTTCTCTGGTGTTGCAAATGCCTCGACGTTTATTAATTTATTTATTTTTTACCGTAAACTTATAAGTTACAAAGGACTAACTTAATACATATTTAATGGCAATTTCTACCAGTGAACCCTCGGTGGTGATGAAAGTTTGCAATAAACGCTACAAACAAGGTGTAACAGGCAGTTAGGAACTACTTACATTTAAAATGCATGTAAAAAGAAGCATACAAGCCAAGCTAACAAAATTGTGGTAAAAACCAATAATAATTTTGAGAATCTCGAAATAGACAGTTTATACAGACGCGTACTTCTTTAAGTCTAATAAAGTTCTTTGGTTATTTTCCTGTGTAGTTTCCAGTGTAACAAGTGCCAAGTTCGTGAAGTTGAGTTAGCGAAGCGAAGTTATTCGATCAGATTGTCTTATAGCTCGGCGTGAAGTCGCGAAGACTAGATTGTGTGGATAAACGCGCGCCCTACACGACGCAACTTGAGCTTAGCATATGCTTACGCTGCATAAGGCTTTTGACAATTTCAACTTTCATTATTTTATGTAAACGTTATTTCTTGAATCACACACACTTTCTTTCATATATGAGTTTTATTATTTCATACAAAAATAGCGACTACATTGTGATTGTTATACCAAACAAGAATTTATTTTTTGTTGAATATTACGAATACTAAATTGTCATTGCCACTTTTTTCCTGTGGTTATTATAGTATAGATTTATTAATGTTAGAAATAGAATACATTCTCTTATGTCTGCTTAAACATTTAACGACAAGTTGATTGTAGTGGGATTGTTACTTCCTGTGATTTACCTACGTATAGAGTTTGATGTTTGACAATTCCTGCGTACCAAAAATTTCAATCTTTGGTAGGGAAAAATTAGATGAATTTATTCTTAACAATACGCGTCAGGTAATGACGGTCAAGGTATAGTTCGAGTCGATGTGTCAGTTAGGTACAAGCATGCAACTTTGCACACTATTTTTTATGTAGCACAGATGAACACTTCTTTTTTTGTTGACGAGGGGGAAACCTTAAAAAGGTACCCGGTGCCGTGGCAGCGACACGGAGTTATGTGGGATTCTTACCGCACTAAAACCCCACCGTGACCGTCCTCGGCGCTGCGTTGAGGTCTCCGGGATCTCCAAAGGAACGCAACCGGAGTCCTCTAAGCGTATTGCCCCGTCGGGCTCCGCCCTGGAGAACAGGGAGTTCACCACACCGACGGAATGCGGCCACGCATACCGCCGTCCTTCCCGGGATCGCTGGCCGGGCGGTTCGAGCTCCCACTCTTGCCACCCGCAACCCGGGAAGCCCACTTTTAGTCGCCTCTTACGACAGGCAGGGGATACCGTAGCCCTATTTTGGTCCCGGAACTACAGGGACAACAGGTGAACACTTAGATTATTTATAACACCTATGAGGAGGTTAAACTAAGGATAAACTTGTAATATAAAACACCCTTTTGATATCGCTATTAACTTAATTTACCTGCACATTCATTTTTAATATTTAACCGCCATATTCCGCGATCCGGGAATCGTTGTAAAGCATTTAATCCTCGCGGTCGATATTAGTGTTATATTAAATGGGATTAGTTGCTGCTGCAAACAAATGACCGCTGTTTTAGCGGTGCCTGAATACAATATTTATCTGCAATAAAAGGGAATGAATAATAATTAGCAATCTCAAGGAACGGTTAAACATTTGTAATAGCCTCGGCTACAATCGGTTTAATTCTCGAAATCCTGGAATATCTCGCGAGTTAATGTTTATAGTTGAAAGTAATATTCGGGAACAATATCTAGGCAAGTTGTGCGTTTAATATACAATGGTACCCACACCTGTGCGGGTCCACTTGCCAACTCTAAAATTAAGGAGCAAAACTTATCTTCACATAAACACCGAAGGACATTACTCAAGAACAACCAGTTTTAATTAGTTTCGAGTACTATTTTAAATTATAGTAGGGTGCGAAATTATGTAATAACTACCTTCGACATATTACTTACTCGAAGTTGTAGGTATTCCCATAAATATGAAGGATCAGTACGGCAGGCAGAAGGATTACTTTACTCTAATGAAATTAATAACGGCGAAGGGTTATTGTATTAAAGCGGTAATTTTGTTTTATAAATAGATGAAATGTAATTGAGTTTGTTATTTATTAAAATAACGAATAATGTTTCATGTAATTTAACCTCTACACTCGTGTGGTTTACATAAACACGCGCGTTTAATGCGTAACACTAACCGTAAAATAAAATACAATAAATCACCTAAATATACTACCAATTCGCACTGTGGCAATACGTAGGATTTACGAGTGATAAACTCGAGACGATATCGCACAAGTGTCTCGTAAGGCACAAATCGAGAATGACCACATCAAGTTCTTTACGACAAATAATGTTCCGCGAACAAATAGAGTTATAGTCGAAACACTTTTCCCTTGTTTCGCCCGAAAATAGGGTACGAAAAAGATACGAGAAAGAACTAGCGTTCGGGAAGACAGCTTGATCCTACACGGCCGAAAAGGGGCAGCAACAAGTATATTGTTTACACATTACAAAGTAAACTTTATCCTCGGTACACAGGATTTATTTTTGTTGCACAGTAGATTCAACGAAAAGAATTCACAAGAGTTTAAACATATGGGATGATAGAGAAAATCTTACATACGTTGCTGGTTTGTAACTTTGAATTTAATATACTTCCTCGCTGAACGCGAAAACTAATTGGCGGCAAATTCTAAGATTTTGTTCACCAAACAGTGAAATCTCTATATAGAATGAAAGCAATAGCAATGCACCCGTTAGTCTTTAAACGTCCATTCCTGGACAGAAGCCTCCTCAAGAAAGACGGGTTTTACTGTAGCTACCACTCTTAGTTGCACTAACTTACTTACGCTCTTTATTAATAATCAATCTATCTAATTTTTTGCCTACGAATGATTAATATTTGACAATGACATCATACTAGAAGATGACAAATTTTGATCTTTGTTACGTAAAACTGAAGGTGGTAGAACCCTCTGTGGTTCGACTCCGGCGGCACCACCGCCACACCTATTTCTGCCT
>DWIJ01000736.1:0-10284 GCA_018248315.1 Chioides albofasciatus
ATTATTTATCACTTGCTTTAACGGTGAAGGAAAACATCGTGAGGAAACCTGTATACCTGAGAGATTTATAAAAAAAAATCACAAAGGTATGTGAAATCTGCCAATACGCACTTGGACAGCGCGGTGGACTATGGCCCAATCCTTATCATTCTGAGAGGAGACCCGTGCCCAGCAGTGGAACATTAATGGGTTGTTGATGACCTGGAATGCCTCGGAAATGTATGTCTCCCTTACCACACCCTTCAAACCAGAACACAGCAGCGCTTAACACTGCTGCTATTAGGCAGAAATAGCTGTAAATAGGTGTGGCGGTGGTGCCGCCGGAATCGAACCACAGAGGGGTCTACCACCTTCACTTTAGATCTCTCAGGTATGCAGGTTACTATGTAGGCAATTAATCTTTTTATTATGTTGTTAATTTTCCGTAACACTTTAAAGGTTTGGAATCCATTAGTTTAATTAGTATAAGTAACCTTGAGTTCAGTGTTCATTACTTTTATCTAATTCCCTACATCCCTAAGCAATATAACAATAACTATATCAAGAGCCAACGTGTACATACTAAAATATAATCTAGTCTAGACTACACGCTCGCTACAGATTCAGACAATTTCCGGTCCAACGCGCGCACAGCCTTCAGGCAGAAACACAGGCTTTACCGAGCTTCGTTTATGATATGTGGAGGACGTTGTTTGTGAGACGAAATGTTTATTTAATAAATAAGTGTGTGTGTGTGTGTGTTTATGTACACACGTAAGAACTAATTCTTTAGCGGCACGCCCGTTTCTGCCTGATAACAACAGTGAAGCATGGTAAGAAAGATATAATTTTCCGAGGCATTCCAGCTTAGTTTTCAGGGGTAGCGGCGCATCTATGGCCGATCTTAGGTAGGAAACCGATGTTATCTGGGGTTGATTACAGATATCCATGTGCGGTAGTAGCCACTTACCATTAGGTGGCCTGCAAACTCGTCTGCTACTTCCTAAAAAGAGTCAACCATACTGTAGTATGCTCACACGCAACCAATTTGTAGTAGGCAGATTTTCCATTGCCATTCGGTATCTTTGGTATGTGAAATACTAGATAGATTGGTTTTTAATGCATTGACGCCAGCCTTACAAAGTCAATATATTACTTTCAAAATCGAATAATTATAGTATAACTAGGTACAATCGAACGAAATGCTCATACTGTTTTAACTAATTAAATTGATATATTAAAAACGACGTACAAATGCAATTAGCTGACGTAATAAGCTGAGCGTACCTGTTAGGCTTGTAGGCTTTGAAGCGGTTTAGCACTTGGCTTGCCCTGAAAGCATAAGCCTGCTAATGCTAAAAGCTATGTTGGTAACCTTTGTTCGTGTGTGGATTAAGCCACTGTCTATTCTGTAGTGCACGGAAACACTAATAGGTAAACAAACGGGTACTGTGAAGGTGTAAATTGACTTATTTGGTGAAAAAATTTAAAGAATATTTCATTGCGAAGGCATTTTGTACAATCCAGGAATTTTTGTATAAAAATAAATTAAGACATGGATTTTTAACGGCAGTGACTGTCTAGTTGTTAAGAAACTCAGTCTCTCGATCGAGTGGTCCGAGGTTCTAATACCAGGTACAAACCACTGATTTTTGTGAATCATGTGCGTATTACAAATGAATTATTACTTGCTTTAACGGTGAACGAAATCGTGAGAAAACCTGCATAACTGAGAGATTTATAAAAAAAAACCTCATACCTTTGAGGTGAAGTCTACCAATATGCGCTTGGTCAGCGCGGTGGACTATGGCCACTTGGACATAACCTTCTTAATCTGAGAGGGGAGACCTGTGCCCAGCAGTGGGACAGTAAAGGGTTGTTGATAATGCACATGACTTGAAAATCTGAGATATCTGGGAACCTCGGACCTCACGAACGAGAAGCCGGGTTTAACCACAAGGCTATATTGCTTAGTAACCAGATATTTCTAATAAACGCTCTTTTAAAAATGTGTTTACCCTTTGTTTACGTAAAACGGCAGCTGTTTATTCTTGTTTTATTTTTAAAGCACTCAAAGCCCCAACTCGGCATCTATAAGGAATCTTCACCCCTTCCCACTTCTCTGAGAATCAACCCACCTTCCTAGCTGAGTTTTGTTACCAACTTAAATGTAGATACTTATTACTTTATTAAGATTAAATCTTCACATTTAATGATTTTATAAACGTAGCTTAACTGAAATAATCACCAATGTCAAATTATATGTAATATTAGTTTGATTCCCACTGCCCCACTACTGGGCACGTGCCTCTTCTCAGAATGAGATGGATCATAGTCCACCGAGCTGGCCATATGCGTATGAATAGTAATAGTAGTAGTTAGTATCTATCTGTACAAATAACAAAATTGAAATGTGTTTTTCATGTCAAATAACAGCTTTTTACTGAGTGCGTATGAAATTATTTACAGCACCTTTAACAAGAAAATCAGTTTTTGTAGTCTCTTTATTCCGGTATATCTAGTAAATCGCTAAAGCGATTTTGAGAGGGTTTAGTGCGATAAGAATCCCATATAGCTCTGTGTCGTTACGGTCACGATCACGGTCGCACGGTACCGGGTATCTTTTGATGGTTTCCCCCTCTGTAACAAAAAAGTCTATCACTGCCCTTATAAGAAGGTGGCAAAACCCGTCGTGACATTATTGTTGCAGATTCACTGTTCCTATTAAGTGCAGCTGTGTTCTGGTTTGAAACTTGCTCAACTACACGAGGCAAGCTTATAATACACCCTTGCTTTTTAGTAATCCTTTTATTTGATACGCGTATCATGATTGGAGCTTCCGTCTTATTTGAAATCGAATGCCGTCATAATAATCAACGTGTTAGAAAACAAAATGTATGCAAAATTTGTGCTCAATCGATTTGGGCATGCAGTGATAGCCTAGTGGTCTAAGATTCGGATCCTACGCACCACTGATTTTCTAAGTTATGTGCGTATTAAACAGTCTTTATTACTTGCTTTTACGATGATGGAAAATATAAGGAATTCTGCATACCTAAGAGATCTTAAAAAACACTTGACTCTCACAACAAACAAAGGAAGTTAAAAAAAATTGTAATAATTACGAGTATTAAGGGGTGGTAGTATAGCATAGATGCACGTATGTACGTATACCACAAGTACTGCTGATGCCTTATCTGTAGTAGACCATAAATAAGACAGATGTCTACGTCGCTAAGCATTAGGCGAGCTCTATGCTTGCTGCTTAATTTAATTATTTAAAGAAACGAATTTACAAATAGAATCGGCCAAGTGCGTGTTGAGTGTGAAAAGTTTCGTACCAACATGGAATATTATTTTAGCACTACATATTTTGAAATCATCTCTTAATAAATTCAGATACGCCGAAATAGTATTTTAATCATGGTTGGCCCTTTAGTTTTCATTTTTTTCATTAAAAAAAATGTTTTATCATTATAGCTTTAGAAGTATATAAATCGACATGAATTGTGAAATTTTCAAGCGATAGACCTCTGTGATAGACGGGCAGGCGGACGAATAGACAATGGAGACGTTTACGTCTCGTTTTTATCTTGTGGTACAGTGGTACAGTGTGTACAGTACACCTATGGTATACTCCACTTTGATCACCCAGGTGATATCACCTAGGTGATCAAAGTGGAATACACCACCTAAATATAGTATTTCCGCAACAAGTTCTGTCATTGAAGATGACAGATAAATATATAAAAGGCTGTTAATTGTGTTATATAATAATAATAATAATAATAATTTATTTAATAATAATGATAAACAGTCTACAATTTATAGAAAATTGCCATAAACAATTTGTAGAAGCTACTTAGTAAGCATAAATGATTTATACTTGTGACAAGTAGCCCCACTCTTCCATAACACATATGTTTATATTACAAACAATAGACTGACAGATCTTAATTAACAGTACAAAAATTATGGATTTAACAACAAATAATAGAAAAGATTTTTTTTTATTATAATAGGAGTACTTAATCTAATTAGCGTCTTGTAAATACATATGCGCGTACGAATTGGAGTGTTTGGGTGTGAATGGGTGTTGCATATTAGTATGTGTGTTGTGTGTGAGTGTGTGTTTGTGAGTGTATGTGTGTAAGTGCGTGTGTATGAATGTGTGTTTGTATGTATACGTGTATGTACTTCATGTATGTGTTTATATATTAGTGTGCATTAATAGATCTTCTGTAGTTATGTAACTTAGTGATTTAAGCCAATGTATAACCGTATTTTTAAGTTCATGGGATTTCATATTGTATATACCCAGGTTGTTATTAAGTTGATTATATAAATATGCAGATTGCATTAGATATTGTCTATCAGCAAATTTAGTTCTAGTTCGAGATATAGTAATGATTTTGTTTGTTCTCCTCTTAGTATTAGCTATTGTGTAGTTTGGCCCTGTGGTCTTATGTCTACGTAAAATTGCGGCTAGTATATATAATTTACGGACGGATAGCAAATTAGATTCATTGTAAAGGTCTTCAGTGGAGTATCTGTATGGTTTAGAGTACATTACTTTAATCAAACAGCGCTGGCCACGTTCTACGTCTAACATTTTAGTTTTGGTCGCTCCGCCCCATACAGTTATACAATAAGCTATTACCGATTGAGCTAAGGCCATATATATTTGGTTAATTAATTTTTTGGAAGACACGTCCCTTAGAATTCTAAACGCCCATATTAACTTTCTAATTCTATCATTAACATATGTTATATGTTGATGCCATGATAACCGTTGATCTAAAACTACTCCTAGATATTTTATATACTCAACTTTATTAATTTTATTGCAACTACAATCTGTTGAGTCCACTATATTACATTGATGTATTTTGAGGGAAAAGGTATTATCTGGTTGAGTTTTATTATTAATAGTGAAGCAAATGTAGTTTGTTTTAGATATATTTAGAGTTAACATATTTATTTTAAGCCAATTTGAGACAACATTGAGACCTGATTGAGCAATTTTAAAGACAGAACTCCATTTGGAACCTTCAAAAACTAATACAGTGTCATCAGCATACGAAAGCACCTTTCCTCCTGCTATACTTAGTTTACATAAATCATTGATATATATGAGGAACAGAGTTGGGCCCAGTACACTGCCTTGCGGGACGCCGTAGAAGATTTCAGATTCGTCACTTATATATTCACCAATTTTAACCCGCTGTTTTCTACCAAATAAATAGTCTTCAAACAATTTCAAAGGTGTGCCACGAATACCTATGTTTTCAAGCTTTTGAAGAAGAGACGGAAGAGAGACGGTATCAAACGCCTTTTTGAGGTCAAGGAATACAGCTAGACATTTTTTATTATTATCGACGTGTTCAGTAATCAAGGATGTTAAGGATAAAACAGCATCTTCTGTAGAGCAACCGTGCCTAAAGCCAAATTGGGAGTCTGAAAGAATATTAAATTTATTGAGATATTTTAAAAGTCTGGAGTTAATTAATTTTTCAAGAATTTTGGAAATAGCTGGCAGAACAGAAATAGGTCTGTAATTATTTACATCACCTTTGGCACCACTCTTGTACACCGGTGTAACTAATGACTGTTTAAGCAGAGAAGGAAATACACCTTTATGAAAACATAAGTTAGCTAAGTGACTGATTACAGGGGCTACTAGATCACACGACAACTTAAGAAATTTGTTAGGAATTCTGTCCCACCCAGGGGCACTATTTGGCTTAAGATTGTGGATGATACTTTTAACTTCAAAGGGATCGGTATCAAGAAGTCCAAAAGACGAGCAATGTCTTACTGACAGGTGCGTATATTTGATAACCTGAGAAGAATTGTCTGATATTAATGCTTCTGCGAGAGTCTTTCCAACATTACAAAAGGAATCATTTATAAAGTTAACAGAATCATTAGGCAAGACTTTAGTATTCAGCAGATCTAAGTTGCTAGTATTATTGTTTTTTAAGTTAGTGATGTTTTTTATCGTATTCCATAACAGTCTAGGATTTTTCCTAGATGAAGCTAATTGTTCCCTATGATATTTATTTTTTAATTTTTTTATTAGTTTAGTGCAAAAATTGCGGTATCTTTTGTACGATAATTTAAGGACTTCATTATATGGATCAGATTTCAAAGTCTGTTGCATTTTGTTTCTATTATTAATGCAACGTAGGATACCAGGCGTTATCCATGGTTTAATGCAGCATTTCTTTTTGGGTATATTTTTTATAGAGGTACTTTCATCGATAGATTCAATCATATTCGTTATAAGGTGTCTAGCTACCAAATCGGGGTCATCACTGAGTAACAAATTGTGAATGTTCTTATTCAGTAAAACAGATAACGCTTTATCAAAGTCAATAACAGTAGAATGTGTAGGGTAAGTGTAACCTTTTTTTAGTTTTGATAAGCATAATATAATTGTAGCATGGTCAGTGACTGTGGTGTTTAAAACCGCAATGTTTGCTAATATTTTATTTCTATCAACCTTTAGCATAAAGTGATCCAAACAAGTGAAATCCCTTGTGGGAATCGAGTGACCAGGAAGTATACCATACAATGCCAACATATTTAAATAATTTACTCTATTTTGACGTTCATATGATTGTTCAGTTGATTTAGTAATTAAATTTATATTAATATCACCAGTAATTATTAAATTTTTAGAATTTTTTATGGTTCCCAAATGAGCACTTAGAGAATCTATAAAATCAGCAGCATTGTGATTAGATGGTGACCGGTATATGGCTAATATTATATTGTTAAGTACCTCAATTTGTAAACATGTAGCTTGTTGAAGTCGAATTTCTTTCAAACTAGGTTTAAGATGACTCTTCACATATACTACTACACCATCGTTCTGGTTTGAAATGTGCTTAGAAAAGAGAGAACTGTAATTATTCATGGAAGGAATACCCTTTTGGGAATTAATTCGACATTCAGTCAAGCATATCACATCTGGATCAAATTTCAGTTGAGATAACGTCACCTGAAAATCATCAAAATTACAGTAAATACTACGTATATTCTGGGTAACAACAGTTAAGTCTCCTTTATGAATAGTAATTTTTTCATTTAAATTCAGAATATCGCATTGTACAGAGTGAGATAAAATGGCAGTATCCATATCTTTTATAGTTGTGAGACAATTATCCATTATTATTACAAGGGAAAAACGTTAAGAGATGTAAATAATGACTATGGTTTATGTTTATTGACAGTAGCTGACTTATAGTTTCATTAAGCATTATGAGATAAGCCTCTGGGTCACCATGAAAGAGAGGTATCATTGTTCTGATTAAGAAATGTATTGGTAGGTATTTTAAGAAAGTGTACAGTATTTGAAGTTGTGTGTAGTTGTGTAGGTTTGTGTGTAATTTTTGTGTGTTTCTGTATGTATGTGAAAAACTGTAAGTGTTGTGTGAAAAAATAAAAATATTAAAGTAAGGACGCTTAGGTATTATCGATTTTACAAATAGGCATTTTACAAACATAATTCGAAGCACATTAATCAAAAAATTAATAGGAAAATAACAAAATAATTGCAATGGACAGTATAAGCTACAGCCGCGCAATAATGCAACCAGAAAAGACACATTAAACGTAAACACTATTAGTCATTTTGGCTTTTTTAAGTCAATAATTTGCACTTCACTTCTAACGTGTATGATCGGCGAATTATCATCTTTTCTTAAATACACCCGTCCATAGGCAGTCCAACAATATTTATACAATTTCGCTTTAGTCAGATCGCGAGCTAAGAAATATAAGCGAGCAGCTTTTGCAGTGAGCTGTTCTGAAATAAAGACCGGAGTGTATTCATGATCGCGAAATCCCAAGTGTTTAGCACATAATTTTGGTTTTTGCTTGATGTTGAAAGTTTTGCATAGTTTTATAACTTCATTTTTTAAGAGGGTTGACGAGGTTTCCACTATTATTGGGGTGTTAAGATTAGTTCCTCTTTTTTCACGTACTCTGTAAATGTCTTTTATGTTCTCTTTTTTAAGTTGTGAGCCAATGGTACTTGACAAGTGTGTGATCATGTCAATTAGATCCTCTTTCGTTTCGTTTGGTTTTCTCGGAACATTTTTTATTTCAAAATTTGATTTTTTATTATCTGTTTGCATACTGTCGATTTTGTCCTCTAAGATCATAATATACTTTCTATCCTCATTTATTTTCCCTTCCAACTGTTCTATTTTATTTTTGAATTCCAAATTTTGAGCTGTTAAAAAGGCAATAGAATTTTCAATGTTGATACTTGTTTGTTTGATATCTTTAAGGTTTGCATTGAATTTAGATAGTTCTTGTTCATGAGTCAGCATTAATGATGAAATCATGGATTTCATTTCATCCTTGAATTTTGAAAATTCATAAGAAAAATCCTCTTCTCTTTTTCTTTTAATACGATTCGAGATGAAGGTAGGCGGTGTTTTTTCTGAGTCAGAAAAGGACTTGTCCGTCATAGAATTGTCCATCATACCAGGGCGTTATAAATGTGAGGTATACAATTAAAGTGTTGTATGCAAGTTTACTAATAAGATAAGTTGCTTTAAATAGTCGGTCGTTCTCCGATGTACCAAGGTGTTATAAAAATAGGATGTCGTTTTCGATATAGGAATTTTCGTTTATAATACAGAGATAGATAGATAAACCAAACGAAACCGAAATCCAATTTTGGGTTGTAGTTTCATCGAATAGAGTACTAGGCATACAGAAATATAAGGTTACTTTCGAAGAAAATTATAAAAGTTAGTAGTATATCATCCATCCATGGGTAAGGCATCCACATTTGATTGAATTCGTTGCGTGAGGTACCAGGCAAACAGATGCAGCGTGAAGGTAATGCGTGAAGCAGACAATTATTATATTCGTGTAATGGTCATCCAAGCACTATGAATGTGTACCATACATTGTTTCACTTTCGCACCAATTGTCTTAGTAACAGGTGTAAGCAAGAAATAGCACGCGGCGAAATCGGCGCAGGAGTGAGCGATAATAAATACGAGAATGGGATCAACAGGTGAGTAGATGTTTTTTACCTGAGGCGTATTATTTTCGTCTCAATACACAGTTGCAACTTCTCTGTCTCACGCGTTGCATCAATGAGTACGCTTAAGTACAGGTAGGTATAAACAATGTTTTTGTCTCACCTCTCTCGGACATAACTCCTTATCACTCATTAGCAGTTAAATGCGGTGACGTATAACACACAGATTGCTTGTCTCACTTGCACTAATGTATTTTTTAACAGACTTGCTGAGAGCCACAAATAGCCTCTTCCATACTACTGCGCTCCTATTATTTCAAATGATTTAATTTCGGCAAATGTAATTGAAATTTAATAAACTATCGTCGTGAGATCTCTTGACACGTCTATTCGCTGTCGAGGTCCGGGGGGAAGAGGATAACATTAGATTCCTACCTGAGGTCGGTCACAGATGCGTCGCTACCTTGAGGTCTAAGCTGGAATGCCTCGAAAAAGTATATCTTCCTTACCACACCCTTCAAACCAGAACACAGTAGCGCTAAACGTAACAGCGTAAGGCAGAAATAGGTGTGGCGGTAGTGCCGGCGGAGTCGAATCACAGGGTACTACCACCTTCAATACATTCTCAAATTTCATACTTCTATTGGATATAGCGCCGTCTATTCAAAAGTTTAGGGTCTCATCGCTTAAAATATATGATAATTTTCATACGGTCATAAAGTTGAGGATAATGAAGGGCCATCCATTCATGGCAGTTATTAGGGCAGACATGGTAAATTGTTATAGCTTAGTACTTAGATGTCGGTCCCTACATGTGGATATTAGGTCTAGAAGTTTACTAAATTACTTTGCTCAGGTCATTTGTTACCAGTCAAATGTTTGTTTTACAACTTTGCTCTTTATATTTTACATGTTATGTATGTGGGAACGTACAGGTGGGAGTTTCGATGTGTGACGTCAGACGAAAGACTTGGTTTTAAAGTATCATTTAGTTCCTTAACACATCTTTTGGCTATATCGGGTTAGATGGAAATCTTATTAGAGTTTGATTTCAGATGTCCTTAAATGGCAATTACCTAAGCATCTTACTACTTAGACAGACTGTACGCTCTTCTGCTCCTTTAAATGTAAACCCTCTGGGGTTCGTCTCCGGCGGCACCACCACTACACCCATTTCTGCCAAATAACAGCAGTGTTAAGCGCTGCTGTGTTCTGGTCGTAAGGGTGTGGTAAGGGAGACATACTTTTCCGAGGCATTTCAGCTTAGTCCTCAAGGGTAGCGGCGCATTTGTGGCCGA
>DWIJ01000737.1:0-10283 GCA_018248315.1 Chioides albofasciatus
TGCTGTATTCAAGGTGTTTTGAAGGTGCTAGAACCCTCTGTGGTTAGACCCCGGCGGCACCACCGCCACACCTATTTCTGCCTTGTAGCAGCAGTGTTAAGCGCTGTTGAGTTCTGGTTTGAAGGGTGTGGTAAGGGACACATACTTATTCGAGGCATTCTAGCCTAGTCCTCAGGGGTAGCGGTGCATCTGTGGCCGACTTCAGGTAGGAATCTAATCTTATTTAGGGTTGCTTACAGAGTCCATGGGCGGCAGTAACCACTTACCATCAGGTGGACTGCATGTTCGTCTGCTACTTCCATACTGCATAAAAAAATATATGAAGACTGAAGCAAGGTAGAGTTGCATTATATTTTTCAGAGGAGAAAATGCAACGGTGACTAAGCTTGGGTAGGGTTTCAAGATTACTTAGTTGACCACTTACTACGAGATTATGTTATACTTGTATGCCATAAATATAATTTGTATTGGTGCTTTTTACACTATCGTCGTGACCAGATTCATAGGAGTTTAGCCTATAGTCCGCCGCTTCCACTAAGTGGGATTTGGGAGATTTTAAATACCCCTGACAGCTTTTTTAAAACTCTCAAGCACTCAGGTTTTTTGACGATGTTTTCTATTACTGATTAGGCAAGTGACAATTGATTTACTAACATGCGTATACCTAACTTAACAGCTTAGCTGAAGTAAAACAAAAACTATTATTTATGTTTTAGGGTTTTGTTTATTAGTCGTTTATTTACAATATTAACTTATTATATATTTTGCTTATAAACTAAATAAGTGGCAGTGTATATGGCAGTGAGTATTATGTACCTACATTGTACGTAATAATATTATAAAGACCTATAGGTAACTTGCGAGTCCAAGGCAAACATTAATTCCATTATACTCGTACGAGTATGTAAACTCGTAGTTTTCTTCCGCATGTTAAATATAATATTATTGTATGAAAGCATTTTGTAATCGGAATGGAATTTGCTCAAAATTATGCTGACGATTCGTATAACAAAAATTATTCTCTCTACCAATAAGATTGATCATTCGTTCAGCCTTTTTTAAAATAAGCGCATGTTATTTTGTATCAAACTTTATAGTATGTTGATGATATACCTAAGTAAATTATTCAAATTTTAGTTTGATAAACATAAGCATGTAGATTTTAACTTCTTATGTGGTTTATACACTCAAATAAACTTCTTTTCTATATAATAATATTGACAGCTGTGCTCTACCTACTCTTATACTTTACAATTTGGCATATACGGATTTCTTATTGCTTCTTTGCTTCGGTGGGATAGTAAAGCCATTTAAATTCGTAACCTTTAAGACCAAACCTTTCCTCTTTTTCTGTTTCTGGCTTCGGAACGTCATCAGATAGTAGGTCAAGTACTTCTTGGCTAATTTTAGGCCTAAATCCCCTCTCATCAGCTACATAATCTACACGTGTTCTGATACCGTTTCTTCCAGTTACATAATAGTATCCTTGCTTAGCGCCATTTACATAACCCTCTTCGTGGTGTCCATGGAAACCAACTGTGTAATTGAAAGTGTAAAGGAGCTGGGTCATATCGGCTTCTGATAATCCGTCTGGTAAACCATCTCTTTCACCAGGACGTTTTTGGTAGATATCTGTGTCTTTAGGAACGATTTGCATTTGAGCGGCTACAAGGGTAGGTTTATTAGAAACCGGTTGATTAGGCTGAGACGCTAAGATAGCTCCAAATCCTTGTGGCTGTGTATCTCCATAGTTGGAAGGAGAAATATCACTATACTGTTTAGGATTTCTCAATGTACCTCCCTGGGGTGGTTGAGAATTGTCGACGCCTGATTTTCCAACAGAGTTTTGTTGCGCAAACGAATTTTGCTCAGGTTGTGCTTGAATAACAGAGCCTTGTGGTACATAGATGTTATCACTGTTTTGTTGCGGATAATTTTGATTCGCATAAGGAATCTCTTGTCCCGTTGCTTTAGGGAGTTCTTGAGGATAATATTGATTAGCGTTGTTCCTACTTGAAGTAGAACTTTGACTTCCACCACCATTATTTGCTACGTTTCCATTTTGGGGGTTATATTGGATATTATTTCCTTGTTGAGGTGGATTAGGACTGGCGTTATTATCTTGCAGGCGATAGTTGAAATTTGGTGTAATATCTGATTTTCCCTCCGCATTATTAATGCCACTGCCTTGCGAAGGATAATTTGGTTGCCCGGAGAAACCTTGCTGTTGGTAATTTTTACCGGAATCTCGTTCTTGTTGAGCATAATTTTGTTGACCTCCGAATGTGGCTTGTTGACTATTTGGTTGACCGAAGTTCTGACCTGCCGGGACACTTTGCTGTTGTAAACCAGATGCAGGAGAAACCTGTCCAAAATTTGCTCCTTGGGGACCAAAATTGCCTTGTGGTGAACGATCTCTTGATACAACGGCTATATCGGTCAATTGCGGAGCTTTTGTAGTTGTAGTAGGAATACTACAATGAGAACAGGATTTTGCAGCCGATGATTTTTTTTTATTTGTGTGCATTGGTTGTGATTCTTGTTGTGTTTTAGAAGATGAAGGTCCTTGTAAAACTGGAGCATTTTCTGACGGTGGAAATGGAAGTGAATGACCTTTTTTCACTCCAGCTGTCGGCACTCCAGCTGTCGGGTCTGTAATTACAAAAGTAAATAACGGAGTAAAAAAAAAATAAAATCTTGTAAAATCATATTTTTTAAAAGTAGATTTTTAGTATAATACTTACAAGGTTTCACTCGAATGTTTTTCATTGACAATATCTTAAATCTTCCTTGTTCGTCAGTTGCATAAACTGTTACGTGATATACCCCATCAGCAGTGATAAAGCCAAATTCACCCATGATGATCCCATTTTCATCTGTAATACAGAAAATAATAATACTCTTTATTGTTACCAAAAAATACAGATATTAAAGACAACTATATAAGTAATTTTAAACAATACAAAAGATGGTCTTATCGCTTAAAGCAATTTCTTCCGGACAACTTTACGGTGTAGAATTATAGTCAGGATAAATAGAGAAATAGGTGCAGATTAATGAGATTAACGAGAGAAATAGAAAAATAAAAAGTTTTAAGAATACGTCAAAGATAGCAAAAGAATTTTAGGAGAAGGGCTACGAAGACGAGAAATGAAAAAGGGTAACAGAATTACGATTTAAAACAAGATAAGATTTAAAATTTAATCAGAATTACATAAACAATTTTAAACGAGCTTTAGTAATGTAATTTTTCTTATATTCTTCCAAAGAAGCGTTATCTATTGACGCGATGGAATCAAATAAATATTTGTATAGTCAAAAACGATTTATTAGCCGCTCACTTTATAACATCGATGGCATTGCTGCAGGTAATAAGCATATATGTTCAATTCATTTTCCTTTAATTATTTGATGATGTCATTATTTGTTGAATATAATTATATGCTTTTAAATAAACTTTATTTAACGTAAGATTTGGCGTCAGTATTGATTTATAACATTTCTCACTCAAATCGTTTCATAACAAATTCAATTATGTACTCGCTACTTACATACCATACATACCTACAGTACTACTATAATTTAAAGTTCAAACATAAAATGCCTTGGTAGTAAATATAGCAGGCCTTGTATACTAGTTGTGCTAAAAAAATGGATTTGTTCTATTTCTAACAATGTGGATACATTACAAAACATGAATATATGGATATATATTTATGTTTTTCGCGAATTATTTTCGATAATGCCTATTATTGATTTTCTAGTGACATAAATTTTAAATTATAAAAATATTCAATTATTTTTCAATGTTGAAAATATTTTCATTGTTTTAATGTTGTGTGTAAAGTGTGTTATCAATTTTATTGCTGAAATGTTTGCTTTAAATTAGTCGACACTGCCTTTCACTGCCCGATTAAGATATAGTTCCCGGTTTGTTAACTAATATATTTCAGAAGCAATTATATTACCTTTTTTCTCGTGTCGATGTTGTTCGCCTTCAATGGTAAATCCGAACTCGTACGGCCGATTTTCGTCTGTGTATTTGTCAGCTCCATATATACAAACAATGAGTGGGAGACAACAAATAGCTAAACTAATAAATTTTGTCCGGAACATCTGAAAAAAGAAGTTCAAAAAATTATGTTTGCAAAATTAATATGTTATTTTGATGGCTCTATTAACACTGAATATTCGATTCCGAATATCATTTGAATTAATCGTTCAATTAATAACGTTGTGAACATTAATCGTTTTTGTGTCAAACGATCTATTAATCTGAATTCACACGTGATTTGATGTGATTTTAGTATATTAAAGATGTGAAGTGTTCGGCGGCTCGACGAGACGGATATTTGCTTTGAATAAGACTTGCTAAAATATACGCTCGATGGAACCACGTGGACGATATAATGTATTCAATGACGTATAGGCTTTTTTGCTTCACATACAAACCACTTTACTGACTCCAATGAAATTAAAAGTGAACTGAGTAATTGCCCTATAATTACTGATTTAAACCGATTTGATATAGCTTTTCACGATTTCATTACTTTTACGAAGAATTTTCACATTGGAATATTTTTGAAGCATGTCATGCTTCAAAATGATCAATTACCTATGAGAGTCTGATGTTTATAATTCAACATTCCAGTTAAATTTATATTTAGTTATTCACACGAAACCCTCACGCTGTCAATTTTAGTATATTATTGAAAATCTTTATTAACTTAAAATGATTTATTCGTGAATATATTATGTATCGACGCAGCTGTTATGTCTCGTGTTACCTGTTTATCCGGATTAACATTAGGTGTGTGAAAGTGTGTTTTTGTATTTTTTGTACTTTTATATTATGTTATTTATAGTAAAATATGATATTTCGCCCCTTCAAAGATGAAATAAAAATAAGAACTTATAAAGTCTTCAATGTTAGTTATAAGGTTACTATTGCCTGAGTAAGAGAAATGTAATGATGAAAACTATAAATCTTATTTCCATTATATTACTTGCAACATTTATTATTTCTCAGTGCTAGCGTCGAAACTCTCTTTATATCTGGGAAAATTAAAAAGTATTATTTAAGAGTACAGTTTGACAAACTAGTTCCAAGTTTTAATTTTAAACTAGCTCTTAAACCATTGAGAGGCACATATCCAGTTTGGTTATAGAAATCGTTGCAACGATGGCCAAATATTAAAAAAACGAAGTCGGAGGAAGTAGTAAAATATACATGATTTCTCGAATATCCTAAGACGCGTAAAAACATATTTTGTAAAATTATTCATGAGCGTTGAAGCAAGTTAATAGGAAGAAGGCCATTAAGAACATAAAACTATTAATGTATTGTACGTAAAATGTGTTTGATATTATCTTTGTCGAAATTTAATATTGTATTGTTATTAATAGCGGCGTGTTAAAAGCGCTGTTCATAAAACCACAGACAATTTAAATTCGAGGCAAGATTAGACAATATATTTATTCTTTGTATATTTTTCGCTATTGATTTTGAATTGCAGATTATTTTTAAAGCACCTTGAGTGTTATTATAAGAATTCTATAATACTCGTACTTAGTAGTGTAACATCTTGACCCTTGAAATATTAGCAACATTATTTCCGCGGCACACAAGGTGATATACTCTCTGCGTTTGATCTTATGTACTATCGATCTTAAATGTAAAACATCAGAGCTGTACCTTTAGTATGAGTTTGTAACGTGTCACCGACTCCCGAGTCAGCAAAAGATTGTCTGCTCTGTTAAACAGACAAGTCAGTCTTTCCGAGATTCAATTTTACAAATAATTAATTTTAACAGAATATTATGGGTCTGTTTTTGAAACTCATTCCGCGAAATTTTAGTTCCAATACTATGTTCCGCGGGTACGCGCTGCTAGGAGAAGTACGGGAGAGCTCACAAACGAGCAACGAGTCGATGACACGTTAAAAACTCATAGTAAGGGTACTGGCGTTGCTGTGATTAATTAACCTAAAGGGCTGGAAGGGCAAAAGTTTTGTCATTGTAGTAAGCAGTATATTATGTAATGGGATATGTAACGTTTACTTTATCCTATCAATGACTAATGTTACCTATATTCTCTGGACTTAAGTATAAAATCTATTTCCGATAGGTATTGAATACTTAAGTCAGAAGCGTCCATTTTAAGAATTACCACTAAATGCATTTTGCAGGGCATTGACATATTACTGTTAATTTCTTATTGGTTTACTATTAACAGTTAAATTAAGGTGAATATGAATATGTCGCACTTCGTACACTATAATATTAACTACATCATTTTCATAATAGATTAAAGTTATTTATGCATGGCTTCAAAATATGGAATGTTATAAAAAAATAGACGAAAGTCAATGTTAAACCAGTTAATGAAATTAGTGTATACCTACGCTACAAATTCAAACCAAGAGCATATAGTATGTGTAATGTTGTATGTGAACATATCCTAGGTATTTAATGCTCATAGTGGGCAATAGTTTTTTTGAGATTAAAGTAGTAGAAAAGCTTGCAGTCCATCTGAAGACAAGTGGTCACTATCATCTATGGAAATCTGAAACCAACTATAGAACATTATATCTTAATCTGATTAAAGATTTGTTGTCACTCCTGAGGACTACATGGACTCATGGTCTCTGACGTAAATCTGCCATATGTAACACTAATATAATACTTCATCATCATCGTCATCATAAGTAGGTACCTACTATTGTTGATAGAATCACTAATAATAATATCATTATGTGGAAAACATGTATATTTAAAAACGACTATAAAAACTAAAAGTCCTTAAATCTTAAGGATTACTTAAATAAAGTAAACACAACCTTCAGAATTTTATATTGAAAAAAATGATTTCCTTCTTCTAAGTTAGCAGTTAGCATCATTTTATTTTTGTTAAAAGCTTTTACAAATACATTAGGTCAAAACATAGAGGCGGCTACGTGCGTGAAATATTCAGTGCAATGATGTAATGTTATTATGCACTCACTCAATGGGCACCCATCCATTATTTATGCAAATGTTAGATAATGTTTGGTTTAGATTTGCGATCTTATCTTATTTAAGAATGCAAGGTTAAGATTACTATTTACAGATTTGTTTATTTCGGAAAATCAATAGTTTTTGTTCAATTTGCTACCGATGCCACTTGTAAAAATATACTTAAATATTAACATAAGATTTTATGTCTATATATCTATGTAGTTATCGGCGGAATTTTAAGCAAACACACGTTGGCATAAAATATTTAATAATATGTAACAATATTTACTTTATTATGTGGCTATTTTTAAGTGAAATTTATATTGTAAACTTAAATGAATAATATCAGATTTTTTTCTATACATTCTCTAACCGTATCTGAATATCTGAATACGTATATTCAGTAAATTATTTATTGTGAATATAGATTTAATATTTTTTAGTTATGAATAACACTTGTTAAAAAAAAAGTAGATTGATATTTGCACCATAATCTTTGTGTCACGGTGAAACTGAAAGAAACATTGACTGAAAGATTCACAATAATAATATGGATGGTTTTAATAAAAAAATATTTCGTTTCAAAAAAGTTTTATGTTATTATCTTACCTTGTCTATTCCTCTTGCATGTGAAGGGTGTGGCGCGGCCTGTTGCGCAAGAGATGGCACGAGACTGTGCCGATTCTTTGGACAACGTAATTTATTAATACGTCTACAATATATGACCATAGATGAGTTAAAATAACAGAACAGCTTATACAACACACATTAGAGTCGTAAGTATTAAAGTGCACTATATGGAGACGGCTTAGAGATTTTAGCGTCAGTTATAAGTAGAAAGTAGTTTTTTCTTGGGCGTGATATTAATCAATATTTAATTTAAAGAAAAAAATATCATATAGAAATTACTTAAGGTAAAAATTGTTATGGATTAATATGTCCACGGATTAGTGTTATTCTATTTGCTTTTGAAGAAAAGCGTTAAGTGATAAATGATTTGTACAAATGTACGATTTACTTTCAATGTTTTGGACGAATATCTACTTAAAATGGGTTGATCATTGTAGAGCCATTCATAAGTATCACATAAAAATTCTTTGAACGTAAAGTGAACCTCGGACTCGTACGTATGTACATGCAAACATGCCTCCATGTTTTTAATGTAATACAAGGCATGCAGATCACCTAATGTAATAACTGGTGTCTGTAATAACATTACAATAGCACTTGTTAAAAAGTAATAAGTAAAAGTAGAAATTGGTAGTCTTATCAGAATGGACCACTGTTATTTTGCAACTTTGAGAGCTAGTTTAAAATGTTTTATACAAAAAAGTTTAGTTTAAATACGATGCAGTCGTCTATAGCTACACTACTGATATTTCACTGCAAGCGCGCTTCGAGCAGGAACTTTCACACTTGCATGTACTGTTCTATGTATTATTTGTCCGTGAAATATGAGTCGCAGTGACCGTATCTATTTTCATTCCAACAAAGTACGAATGAATCGATTTTGAACTCAACAGCACAACAAAAATAAGAGACGCAATAAAAATAAAGTGACTATAAAAAGGTATGCTTAAATTCTTAAAAATTAACGTAAGTCGGGGAGACTTATCAGACCCCATTTGCCCCCAATCTATATGAATGATAGTTAGTGAACATGGTATGGCTCTGCCATTTTAAGCGCCTCGCGACAAACGAAAATCGACGCACTCACATAAAATGAACAAGCCTTAACTCCCACGGTTATATTATAGAGATCTGTGGCTACTATCCAGTTCCATCGTCAGATCAGTACCATGTCATAATATTATATTGGCACGGGGAAGTGGGTCAAGTTTAATTTGTATAATTTGACCCGAATGTACATCGCAAGTTAAAAAATTAAAGCTTGTAAAAAATACATACATGGCAACCAAAAAAATGAGCGAGTTTGATTAAAAATCAATATATATTAATCAAATTTATTTATTTTTGTCGAGTCTCAGAAAGACAAATTTACAGTAGGCATTTAATGTGAATTTTTTGATTTTGTTTTTCTGAGAAATATAATCATTGATGACCATAAACAACTCTTTCAATTGTTTACTCTTTGATATTGAATAAATCATATCGCACGCATGTAACAATCTTACAATACATATAAATAAATGTAATTAAAAGTCGACAGTTATAAAAGACGATATAATCGTAATTAAATGTTTTAATTATAATAAATAACATGAATAGACATTTCTTGTTCTTCTCGTAAACAGACAAAAGCTTAACAAATTAACAAACTTGGTGTTAATTAATTCTGTTTTATTAATATAAATATTCTTTGTTTATATTCAGATAAGCCTTAAAATATTTTATGTTTTCAGATACTATCCGGTTGCTGTCGACCAGTTACCACCTAGAGTGTTACGCCGCTATACACAGTAGGAAATTATTTAATATCGCTTAACTCAATTTCATTAAAAAATCAGCTACCAATAACCATTTATAAGCGTTATTTAGATGATAATAAGTTTGACTTTAATGTTATGTAAACTTAATTGTAGGTATTTAACCTCGGAATGTGTACCAAATTTATGTTTGTTTGTTAGCTTAAGGGTCAATTCACGCTATAGCTAACGTAGAAAACTTATAAAGGTTCTTGGTTCGACTGTAGGGGTATCATTCCCACATCTATTTCTACTTCAGGAACAATATTAAGCAGTGATGTGTTCTGATTGGAAGAGTGTAGCAATGAACAGTTATACAAGGTGTTGGAACTTAGAGACTCAGCGATATATCTGTACGCTAACTTAGGTAGGACTCTAATCCTACCTGGTGTTGATTTCTTAAGTGGTTTGAAAGATTTTCATTGGCGACAATTGCCATTTGCCATATACATGCACTTTTGGTACTGTTATAATAACGAAGTATATAAAAATAAAGTAAGTCAAAGTTTGGCTTCAAAAACAGTTCTTCTTTGTAGCGAAACATGTGATAGCACCGTATATGTGAAAATCAGTCAAGCCATGAGCCATCATGAATGAGACATACACACGTGCGAACTCTCGAACATTACCCTCGGCAGTAGGGCAAACATCTTTTACTTGATTTGTAAAATTTATAGCGTTTCCTACTAATACTTGCCCGATTATATCTATTTTTGTTACTTTATTTCAAACTTACACTAAGTATATAACTACAACAAACTTGAGACTACGCTACTGATTTTAAGATGAACAAAAATAAAAAAACACTGTTCTTGTATTTTTGGTTTGTAAAACTTGTTAAGATCTTTTTGACACAATATG
>DWIJ01000738.1:0-10280 GCA_018248315.1 Chioides albofasciatus
CAAAGTCACGCTTAACATTGGCAGTTTATATATAATTTAGCGAGCCATTCTATACCTACATATTTAAAATCATAACTATTTTTTATATTACAATTATAATTCATCAACACACAAAATATTTAACAAATCACACATTACTGCTAATTCATAAGTACCTATATTGTATTTAATTAACACACAAAACAATCAACAAATCACACATTACATATCTACTCCTAACTCATATGTACCTAGGTACATTTATTCTATTTCATTTCACACAAAACAAGCAACAAGTCACACATTACTAATTCATAATTATATGTCATTAACACTAACATTTCTTGTATTTGAAATAGTTTCTTTCAACAACTCTTTGATTGTCTGGAAAAGATCGCTTTTTAGTCATAAGACCGCCTGTTGTACTTTTCATTATGTACGATTGATGTTTATTAACTATTAATTGGTGTACAATAAATAATGTTAGTATTGTATTGTATTTTGTAACACATTAAATATTCAACAAGCCACCCAATAACCAATCCTCTCCACAGCCTCCCTATCCACTGGATCACCTAGGTGTGGGTACAGATAGCAGCCGTCCGTCCGTCTGTCTGTCTTATCGCTCATCTCCAAACAACGCTTTACATCACAATGTACTTCTAAACACTTATTACACTATTATTTTGATACACTTTTATTCATGGTATTCAATTTTAAATGATTTCGATCTTGTAGAAATCATCGGTAACGCTCACTGATTTCACGTTTTGATTAGATCGGCCTAGTGGTTAGAAATTGGTCTCACAGTCGCGGGGTCCAAGGTTCATAACATGCACGTCTATTTTTGCAAAGTTGTACGGATAATAGAAATTAATTATTATCATTAGGAAACATGAATGCTTGAGATCATGCACATCGTTTTTCCAAAGTAATGTGGATGTCACAAATTAATTATTTTGAGGAAACCTATACGTCCGAGTGTTTAATTTTTTTAAAGTTAAATTAAGAAGTTCTTTGCCAAGACGTGCGTATTTCGTAAGTGTTTTTCAATGAAAAGCATTGGTAAACATTGCTATAAGACAGAAACGGGTAACACTAGGGCGGTCATTGAACCACACAGTTCAATCATGTTAACATATCAAGATTATTAACAGACCAGCCCTGATAGCTAGAAACAGGAATGCTTGCGCCGCTGCCCATTTCCTGCAGTTATGGCCGGGCAATCAACGGAAATTGAGCGGCGCGGACCTAATCCGATGACGTCACTGATTTGAATATTAGTTGCGCCGTCACACACAATAGCCGCCGATCGACTCAAGTTTATGTTGACAGCTATGTTCTAAGTTGGCTGTTGTTTCGACGGGAATTTGCGTCTAATGATTATGTACGTAGGCGTTGTAGGGTGCTTGACTTACTGCGAACGACAAACGAGACAACGCCCGTACCTTGTTGAGAAAATGTGGACATATTCGCGTTATTTTGTGTTATGTAATAGCAAACAAACATACAGTTGAGCTGATCCTAAATGGCTAAGTGAATATTTCGAAGGAAATCTAATACTAAAACATTTAATTAAATTAGACTTTACTGCTGCGGTCTGACTTAAAGCACCCATATAATATACCCAGCAACACCACATATACACCTAATTAAGGCGGAGAGTCGCAATGAGTCTTATCAACTTTAAGACTTTAGACTTTTATGTCCTACTGATGGAAGCCTGTAGAGGTTGCAAGCGTACTTCACTATGCAAGTATTTATGCTGACATATTAATCGTTAAGGTCTAGTCACGTATGTTCTAGGAGAAACATCGTCATTTAGCTTACTCGCCGATAATGAAACAATGGTCTGGACAAATATTGAAATTTATGAGCCGTGTGATTACTTGGCGTTAACTTGATGTGGAGTTATAGTCCTATGTTCGGCGTTAAAGCCTGAAGAACATTATGAAAGTTTAGTACCTACATGAACTAAGTCAAAATATCTGGCTTCTATTTCATCATATAGATATATGTTTCTTACTAAATACCAACCAAAGCGAAATTTTAATATTTATTTCGATTATTATCGTATACTTTAACAAAGTTTTTTTATGCGAAATATTTTTTTTATTTAAATAAAGTACCGATACCGAACATGCAATCGACCAGAAAGAAAGTAACCAATGTTACGCATGGAGTCCTACCTAAGATCAACGATAGATTTAAAAAGCCTTGTATAAGTATATCTCCCTTACCACACCTTTAAAACCAGAACACAGCAATAAAAGCACCATACCCTGTATTCCACTGGATTCCAATGCAGTAGCGTCTTTCTGCAAGGTTATTCAAAAACTGTAATCATTAAGGAAGACAGTCAAGTGCAGTGCCTGCAGATCTGACGGAAATGTTGCTACATTGCATTTAATTGAGATCTGTCGAATAATTTGGTTTTGTTCTGTATTATTGAACGCACAGAGGATTCATTAGCTTAATAGTTTAATTTACTGGTCTGATATGTAGAGATTGGGGTTTGATTAGGTATTTTTTTATTTTTTATGTATCTACGCATAATACAGGGAATCTCACCGTGAATACTGCAGAAAGCGTTTAAGGTGTGCATTTGAGCGTTTCTATTATCGATCAATCATTCCCACGGTCACACGGAACGCGGCGGAATTTAATAAATTCCTACATCACGTTCACAGGAAATTACTGCCGAAAAAATATACACGCAATCGCGCCAGAATGAAGTTCATATCTGACGGGTCTTACGCTCGCATATTTCTGCGTTACTGTCAACAACGGTGGTAGTAAATAGAATTTGTTACGGAGTTTGCGTATAAAAAACGCAATAACTGTCAGGGAAGCGATACGCCTGCCCTTACCTACCGTCATATATCTTCTCGGCGATAACTTAAGCAATTTATGCCTAGCAACCATTGTGCGTTTATCGCACTCAATAATGCGAGTGAAAGGAAATTTCCCTTTTGTAGCGCTCGAACCGTATACGTCAAAAATGGAGCATCAGGCTGTTTTGTTGGTGTAAAAATATGAAATTTCCCAAGCAATAATGCTTGTAACGGTATGCAAAAATGGTTACATTCTCCTTTTAAAGTTCTACAAAAAAGTCGTTTTCGGAGACGTTGTTTACACAACGTCTTTAAAGGTGGTAGGTACAACCTTTTACGGTACAACTACGAGGGCACCGATACCACACCCACATTTGCCTTATGGCAGTAGTAATAGCGCTATGATATTCAAGTTTAAGTAGTGTAATAACAGAGACTTCAAGAGTAGCAATGCACGTTAGATGTGGTGGTTTGTGGTTGTGATTGGTCTTAAATTATAATACGGATCGATTATCAATCTCCATTAGTATTTACCATCAGGTGATCTGCATTCTAGTGCAAACTAGTTATACTTCTTCCATGAACAACTAAGTTCAACTACATTGTACATGAATAAACAAGCAACGCGCCGTAGCAAGATAAGGTGAGTTCGTTAGAACTTGATCGCTTTGTTTAACTCGGGAAGTGTCGAGTTATGCTGAGCTGTCGATACTTCATATTATAATGTACACAACAGTTTTGGTTTCCGAGACAGTTCGGATTGCTCCACGATGTAGACTCTGAGCCTGCGAACTTTCAAGTTATCTATGAAGTGTCTGTACGTTTGAAAATAATTTAGTTTACAAGAATAATATACTAAATTGAACTCAGCAATTTTACGTCTGTTTTTCATTTATAATATAGGAGTAGCAGTCGAGCATGCACTCCAGGTAAGTGGCTACTGCCGCCCAAGGACATCTGTAATCAGCCCCGGATAAGATTAAATTCCTACCTGAGGTTGTCGACAGACACGCCGCTGCCCCTGACGACTAAGTCAAGCCTGGAAAAAGTATGTCTCCCTTATCACACTCTTCAAAACGATCAAAGATGCATTTAAAACAAGTAAGGCGACATACATATTATATGCATACAAAAACATAAGACACATTAATACACATTTGTACTGAAGTATGGAGTGTACTTCGAAGCGAAATTCTTTACAAAATACGTTCCAACAAGAGCGATAATATGAATTTCAAACAAAATAACAAAGGACTCAGATATGAGATGTTTGATACAGAAATTTCTGTTCGTGGTTCGAAAACAATAGGGAACGTTATCTACTCTCATACAAATTCGATATGAATTGCATTATTGTTCTTGTTACCCGTAAATATTGATAGACGATTCGAAACCTTGTATTCTTTGCTTGACGGTGCGATGTGCATCAAAATAATGTTGATGAAATTATTGAAACGATTGAAAACAAATGTTTTTGCGTTTTAAGCCTCTTATTAAATTTAATTGGAATGGAATAAATGTTTTCTATGTACTTTGTAGTACCCTATTAATTATGAAAGGTCGACATATTGGTAAAATAATGGAATTATTTTTTGTATTTGTACCGCCTTAAACATTCAGCAGCTTGAACCTGCTTGTATATCGAAAAGAAAGAGGTTTTTTTTAATTCAACTAAGTTATTTTTGTGCGTGTTATGTTCTTGCTTGACTATGCTTGAACTAATTGAAAGGCATTAAAAGTTTAAAAGCTAGGTGCACAGATGATCATTTACTTAAAAAAAATAAAAACAAAAGCGAATCCAGCAACTCATATGTTAGCCGTTTCGGCTGCAAGGCGGAGCATGTGTACTGCTCAGTCAGCCCTACATTCGCTCTACATTCGGATATTTTTTTTTAAAACTAACTTCGAAACACTTCTCCTGAAATCCCAATTAAACCAAATTTCATAACATTGCAAATCTTTTTTATGTCAAAGTCAAACTCTACATTAATTTAATTTATCATTTTATTAACTGCATTTGGTATATGTACAAAAGTACAGTAATAATCGAGACATACTCAAGTGCCGTCCTATTTTTTTTGTAATTTTAAATCGTCTTATGATAAAACTTCATCGTATTTTGACATCTCGCCAATTTTGTTCATCATTTTCGTTTCTTACTTTAAACTATAACACAACACATAATGTCGACCCAAAACCTCTTAAAAAAACATTCCAATCAAATCTCACGAGTTAAATGTAACACAAATAAACAACATTTTCGAAACCCCACTGCGAGATTAATAGTTAGAAATCAGAATGGGTACTGAAGCACTAGTCGCCTGAAATTCTCAAACACATTCACGGACCGCAATGAATGGATAACGTCGTACTGGTATGGACTTGGACAAGTTTGAGGTTAATCCCCCTGCACGTATATTCGAAGGAAATTTACACTCGCGTGCTCACTGTGTGCAGAAAATGATAGTTTTGTGACGTTTTGTTTGTTAAACTTTCTTATTTGGTTTAATCCGTTATTAATAATCAATCTATCGAATGCTTTGCCTACCAATGGGCAATATTGATAGTTTTTGGCTACTACAAATTATCAAATTTCTGTCTTTGGTAACATTGATCACATTGGATAAATTGATAATCACTGATAATGTCCGTAAAAGAGGCTTAGTTGTTCGAGATTGTGAATTTTTTAACGACTTGAAATTAAGATATATGTTATTTACATAATGTATTGGTTACGCTTTCAAATCAAATCAAATCAAAAATATTTTATTCAAAGTAGATTCTTTACAAAACCCTTTTTGAACGTCAATATATCTACCACCAGTTCGCAAGGCGCTTCATTAGCCCTCAGTTCGTAGCTGTACTAAGATCTCGACTGCTGACATTGTTTTAAGACATCTAACAATACTACTTATTTTTTATTTTCTAATGAAACGAACTCATATTTACAGATTTTACATTTAAATCGATGTATTTTAAGCTAACAAACTAATATCACGCGTACGGCTTACTAAAAAGTATAGCCGCCTATAAACGTTAATTTGTAAAATCAATTGAGCTACAAAGGATTCAACAGCCTTAAAGAGAGAATACATAACTACAAAACATCCTTTAAGTCTCATTCGGTTCCACTCACCATCCATTTATAAACCTATATTAGTTCTCACACATGTAACTAATCCTCATTCAACCAACACACGAACGAGCTATGTTCCTTACAAATAGAGCGATATGGACTGAAGGTGTCAACTATTAAATACAGCTTAAAACGTGGAGCAATACATACACACGATTTTTGTCTTTATTACAACAGTGTATAGTTTAAAATTCTGCACACAATATTGTCTGTACCTCGAAGCACGGCTGCGTCCGTGTTCAATGTATTTAATATAGTAGTGACAGTAGGGTTAGAACATACAAAACATATGGCAAAGTCATAAGACCATTTTTTATTATACGAATAGCAGACGTGAATGCAGTCTATCTGATGGACAACTGAAATCAACCCTAGATATGATTTGATTTTACTTGAGGTTAGTCACAGATGCGCCGCTACTGCTAATAACTTGGCTGGAATGCTTTGGAGAAGTTTGTTTCCTTTACCACACCCTTCAAACTAGAACACAGCAGCGCTTAACACTGCTGGCATTAGGCAGAAATAGGTGTGGCGATGGTGCCGCCGGAGTCAAACCGCAGAGGGTTCTACCACCTTTACTTTAATGTATCTGGAACTACTGCGATAATATTTTTTCTGTTAATCTGTGCCCAACCGATATACGGTTCGCGGGGACTCTCTCTGATTAAACTCGTAAATTGAGACGATACATGCAATATAACCCTGAACATGTCATTACTACGTTCACTACTTCTAACAACGAAACTAATAAACTAAAGATAAGAAAACTGTAGCAGAATCAGAGGTGTTTAACCAATTTGAAGTACTGTAAAAAATCCATTTTCTGTATATCTGTGACCAAACTTCGTACGTTGGCACCGCCGACTCTGATTAAACTCATAAATCGGCCGCCAGATGCCGCGCGCCGCGCTGTAAATCTGCAACCAATACGGCATTTGTCTCTATTCCCATGCGATCGATTATGTCTCGTTATTTCTATAACGGAATCAATTTGTAATAACGCATGCCTGTTATCATTCGGCGTTCGATGTAAAACACAGACAACTTTTTATTGCATGGAATATATTGCGTTAACAACTTTTTCTTTGCTCATTTTTTTGGTTTATGCAACTATAGCCCAATTGAAATAAATATATATTGTAACATTTTGATAATTTGACTTGCTTAATCAATGTTCCTTTCTATTGGAGCAGTGGGGTACAAATTGCTTACTGCAACTCTTAGTTATTAGTCACCTAGAAGAGTCGTGACTATCAATAGAACAAAGCAAGGTACGTTTGTAAACAGCATATTGCCAAACGCAGACGCAAAATAGTGTTAATGCATTCCATAGCATGATAATCTAAGGTCTTTTTTCATGACTCTTAAAGTGACAATTAATTTCAAGCAGGTATACTCACTTTTAAGAATTGAGTTGACTAGGAAGGTGTGTATATTCCTTTTCATTACAAATATTTTATTAATACGCTTACATTTTACTCAGTCCCATCGTACTTTTACATACGTAATATCTTTCGTGCAAAAGTATAATATAAGTTTGGCAAACAAATTGCCCAATGCCACTACACGCTGAGAATGGAGTTGTCAAAATACTATGTAACGAGTTGAAGCGTGGTCAGCAAATTGCAATTTGGAAGTGTTTGAATGAAATTGTTCATTGTAGCTAGCAATTGTTTGGTTTTATTTCAGACATTTGTTTTTATTTTAAGTTTATATTTGTTTACTATTGTTCATCTACATAAAAATGTTGAAGTGAAATTTTGTTAAAAAGTAACTGATGCGATAGAAGTTTCGTTGTTTGACTGTGGGGGTGTTACTTAAATTTTTATACTTACTACTTCTTTAAACTCACACTTTATAACTACTAATTACTTATTTACAGATGGCGGGTGGCATTTACCATCAGATAAACTGTATTCTCATTAATTTGATACTTCATGCCACTTCAATTAAAAAAAACACAAGTATGTCACGCACATCCACACACACACACGCAGATACATAGACATACACACACACAATATTATCGTACACTATTATACTATGGTAGTGTGTAGTATAAAGAGTTTATACCTAATTACCTACTCATCGTTTACTCATTAAACATACGTTAACGTAACATACAACATCTTAGTAACGTGCACTAAAATACGTACTAAAGTGGAGTGTCCGGTTTTAAAATCAGCATTCCATTGAAAATTCCTTGGAGTGCAGGTGCTTTGGAGTGCTAGTACAAAGACTGCACCATTTCCCGCGCATTCTAATGCAAATCTCATTGAAATGCCCCGCTATTGTTGTCACTTCCAGACGCTAAGAAAAACACAATTTACACGACTTATTATTTTTACACTAGAACCGAATATCGTACGACTTTATTATACGACAAGCAAATTCCATGAAACATATTGCAGACTAGTATGATAACATTTTAAGGATTTAATGCTACATATTTGAAAATCTACCATAAAATTTAAGTATCACTGACGACAATAGTCACACAACTTAACACATTGTTTCGTTTAATAGAAATATATGTATAACAAATAACCCTACATATATTAGAAATGGTTAAATATGTAGCCGGATCCTAAATACACATTTCATTGATAAATTTCCTTTGAACATACTCTTTCGATCTAGTACAAAAGCTGCACTATTTCTCGCGCAATATAATGCAAATCTCATTGAAACGCCCCACTATTGTTGACTTTCAAACGCCAAGCAAAACTCACAATTCATATATGTTCATTCTATTCACGTGCCATAATATTTTTCATATTATTCACACGCTATACAAGGGAAAATACAGGCAGAATAAATTTGATCTTTATTAAAAGTTCACAGAATATACACAGAATAGAAACTCAATAAAATATTGCCGAACCAAGGTCGAAATGGAATTATTTTTATGAAGAACTTATAATGCATATCATGAAATGTTTTTAATAATTTCTTTAAATAAAAATTCCAGAGTGCTATCATAAAGTCTGAGGAGTTTTATCTGCATTCTAATGCAAATCTCATTGAAATACTCTGCTATTGTTATCACATCCAGACGTTAAGAAAATTCACAATTCATATATTTTAAATGCGCTTCTTATCCTGCGGCATAATTTTATTGGTATTGTGCGACAAATATGTGATCAAAGGAACTCTATTATCATAGGGAGTATGATTTTATACTTTTTAGCTCTTAAAAAGATTAATAAGATTCAAATATTGTCAACAAAATTAAGAGTTTGTTTGTTAACTTTATCAGCACAGAAACATGTTTTTAAAAGTCTTAATTTAAGATATTAAAATATTTACTCCGTATAGAAAGGAAATTTCGTGTAATAACCACCAGCCAAGAATACTATGTAAGAAAAACTAGGATAATTTCAGGAAGTTAAATAGGGAATGATAGTTTGTTATTTCATAAATTCATTAACGTTAATAAGTCCTCATTCTTGATACATAATATATGTATAATAATAAACTTTAAATGTCAGTTAGATGTTTATCTGAACTCAGACAAGTTATGTTGGTTGCTTGGTCAAAGCATTGACTGACACAAGTTCAGAGTTCTTTTCGCAGCAATTACGTACTGTCATATTCTATCACTTTATCTAGTTTCCATGTCACTAACTAGGATTAACATAACGTTCAAAATTAATGATGAATTCGAGCACAGGTGCGTTGCTACTAATGTAAACTAATTTAGAATAACCCTTATAAAAGTCTCTTCGTTACCACATCATTCATAGCAGAACATAGCGGTAATTGACACTACTGTTATAAGGTAAAAATATACATCAGTAATGACACCAATCAAATCCTAGAAGGTTCTAACACTTCTTATATTCATGTATTTAGCTCAACTTTAATGCAAGTTGTTTGTATGTAACGTCATTAAGTGATACCAAATCTCTTCATTACAGACACATGTACAATGGAGGAGCTTTTGAAAGTTTGTCAGTTAGATGTTTGTCTTAGCAAGTTGTGCAAGTTGCTCGGACAAAGCTGCGCTGGTCGGCGGAAGTTGTAAGCTCAGCTTAACAGCAATTACGTGCTATGTCACGTCGCCTAAAATATATGCACTAAGAGCTTCTATTACTAAAAGCTTATGATGTAAATTTCCGTGATATAATAAATGAAGTAGGTTCAATTATAAAAATATGTACATCTCGATCAAAAATTGTGAACGATTACATCTATACAAATATTTTGAAGAGGTAAGATTTTTTGTTTATTTGTTTGAATTGAATAGGCTCTGAAACTACTGGACGGATTTGAAAAATTCTTTCACCATTAGAATCCTACATTATCTCTGCTGAACATAGGCTATATTT